>PJEX01000119.1:55995-89024 GCA_005350895.1 Colletotrichum tanaceti
CCCCCCCCCCCCCCCCCCCACCATGTCCAGAACAATGGGGCAGAAAGTGATCTCCTGCCCCCGGCCATCGAACCCTTTCTTGTATTGCTAACTAGGTAGGTGATTAATAGATGTAGGTACCCTCGCAAACGATGATTCCCGTCGACCAGTTGACTATCTGACGTGTTGGTCGATTTGTGGCACTGCAATATCCGCGAGTGTGTTTTCGATACACTCTGTTGCGTTGGCAGCGTTTGTAAATTAACTTTTTGTCTATGTATAAATGTGAAATGTAACGTACTGTAATGTACTGCCCTCTGCCCTAGGGGTATAGGGGGCCTAACCTATAAAAATACCTTAATTTACGTATACTTAAGTGTCTAAATAGCTTTAATTAATATTAATAATAGTAGGATGCTGTAGAAAAAGCCTAATAAACCTATAGTAGCTAGCAATATAGAGGTACTATCTCTAGTGCTGCTAGCTAACAGCATTTAGGCCTAAAAGGCTGCTTATATAGCTACTACCTATATAGCCTTAATTACTATAATACTAATCTAAAATTTATCTACTAGTAACCTACTAAGCAGTAGTTAGATAAAGATAATTATTTAGTAGCTACTACTAGTAGTAGCTACCCTATAATTAATACTATTAAAGCTAAAGAGCCTAATTATAAAGGTTATAAAGAAAAAGAAGGCTATAAGGTAGTAAAAGCCTTAAGGCTGTAAAGATAACGTTATTAATAAAGAGGTTAATAAAAATAATATAAATAATAAAAATAATAGTAAAAGTAATAAAATTAGTATAGTTAATAAAAGTACTAAAGATACTAATAATACTAATAATACTAATAAAAATACTATAGCCTAGGATAAAGCTAGTAAGAATTATATACCTAGCTACTAAGAGCCTTAATTTAAGCTTATTAAAGACCCTATTAACTATAAAGATACTATTAACTATAAGATAGGTATATAGTTTAATACCTTTAATAATCCTTTTAATAATCCTTTTAGGACCCTATTATAGGGCTTATAGTAGTATAATTTAATACCCTTATAATAATAATAAAATATAACTATACCCTTAACCCTTAAAGACTATAAATTAAATTACTATTTCTTAATTAAGCCTAAGTTCCTTAGTGTAGCGTTAGTGCTAGTTATTTAGCCCTTTTAAATTATATAGCATTTAAAGTTATTATTAGCTAGTAATATTATATATATATAGTAGGAAAAGCAGCTTTTAAAAGAGATAAAGGACTATATTTAAAGTTAACTTTAAGGGTAATACTACTTAATAAAGAGATAGATATTAATTAAATTTAGTAAAAAGAAGGTAACTGTAAGGATATTAGTTATATACTTTTATAATAACTTTAGCGCTATAGATAATAAGTAGCTAGTCCTACTATAGGCTTTAATTACTAAGCAGCTTAAGCTAATTAGTTAATACCTTTTAGAGGTATTCTTTACTATTAAAGTTACCTATACTACTAGGTTAATTATATTAGCTATAGGTACTTTAGTATAGATAAGAGTAGTAGTAGTAATTAAGCTAGTAAGGGTAGCTAAAATACTATTATAAAAGCTATATAAGCTAACTAGTTAGCTATAAGGCTAGGAGTTACACTTTAAGCTAAAGAAGGCTATATCTCTATTAAATAATATAATTAATAAAGTAGTTAAGTAAGCTAAGTAGAAAGAGAGGTTATTTTAGTAGCTAATAAAGTATTATTAGTATACTAATTAGATAAGTTATTATAATAGCAGTAGGAAAAGTCCTAACACTAACTAGTACTTTATTATTAATAAGGAGTATTACTAGCTTACGCTATATAACTTTAAGCTATAGTAGGTAGTAATATTAAAGTAGTAGCTAGGTATTAGTATTAATAATTCTCTACTAGGTGTAGTTATAGCCTTTACCTAACAGTACTTTATAAAGAGTATAGTAAAAAGCTAATTAAAGGGTATAGTAAAGTAGGGTAAAGATAATAAGACTACTATAGGTAGGCTAGCTAGGCTAACTACTGCTTTTCTAGTAGTAGGTAATAATACTACTAGAAATATAGTAGTTAACTTATCCTTTAGTAGTAATAGAGAGTTAAGATAGCCTTAATATCTCTAATCCCTTTCTCCTTAGTAGTATCTAATTAATCTAGTACTACTTAGGCTGCTACTACTACTACTACTACTACTACTATAAATACCTTTAAATTTAAGATTAAAAGAGACAGCTAATCTAATACTATTATTATTACTGCTATAATATAAGGAGAAATTACTATTAAGTAGGTATGTTAGGCCTAGGGCCTGCACCTTAGGTGCTAGATTGTGTGATGTAACTTGCTTAATTTTCTATGGATAGATCTATTATAGTGGCAACCTTAATGGTCTGCTAAAACGTCTGTGCGCGCCTAGCTATATCTGTGGCTGAGCTACATTAGTGGCTTGCTGGAATTAGCGATCTACTCTCTCTATCTATTTCTATGTATTATTAGCCCCCCCCCTAAAAAATATCTTGATTGTCCTTAATCCTAATTGCCTGTTTCTGCAATTGCCTGTTTTAGCAATAATATTCTTATACGCTAGCTAAGGCCTTAGTTACTGTTATCACTAGGTTATTATGTTCTGTTATTATTAGTTTTAGAATATAGCGAATTGCTCTAGGATATAGTAGGATATTTTATGCTTCTTTATAAAGTTTTCTGTAGCAAAGAGGAAACTGTAACAGAGAGTTAGCTTTAGGTAGCCCTTTGCGGTATTGTAATTAATGTAGTCCTTAGATTGCTTTGCAATATAGCAGATCTGCTTTATCTATTTCTAGTGTGTATAGTCTTACCTATCTTTGCTAAAGAGGTTATAAGCGTTACTATATTTATTGCAGTGCTAGACTAGCATAAGTTAGGTGCTAATAATATCTGCTGCTTCTATATTAAGAGATTAGCAGCCTATAATATATTCTTTATATTGTAATACTTAGAGTAAGGCATTATATATAGGGTATTTCTATTTTGTTTGTAGGTAGTAGCTTTAGATATAGTTATACTGTTTTGTTAGCTTCTGTAGTGTCTAGCAGCTATATAACTTATTAATACCTTAGTGTAGGACTCTACTAAGTCTTAGCTTATAGTCTACTATTACTAGTCTTTTATTCTAACTGTTATAGCCTTAGTCTATATAAATAGCTATTCTGTTTAATCTAAAAAAGTTATTATAATTATATTTAATAAGTGTAAGTTTATAGTATATCTTATAATATATAATCTAATCCTTAACTGTAGCGTTATTTTAGATAATATAGCTACAGTAACCTAGTTTTCCCTTCCCTATATCTACTAACTTATAGATATTAGCAATTATTATTGTTATATAGTGTATTATAATTGCCTTATTATGTCTAGTTATTGCAATTCCTTTAATATCTGCTTAGAGTTGCGCCTTACCTTCTAAGATAAATGTTTAGTCTTCCTTTATAGCTGTCTGTCTGCTGAGGGCTATTCTTATAGCGTTATTAATCTTTCTGATTCTGTCTTCCTTAGAGTTATTTTTAAGGGCATCCTAGGCCTAGGCAAGTACCTCTCTAAAATGCTGAAGTGTAGTTGCTGCTGTCTTGTATAGTTTTAGATACTAGTATAATAGCAGTAGTTCTTAGCAGACTGTAGGGTTAAAAGATTATTGTCTGTCTCTCTAGAAGTTATCTAGGTAAGAGGTAAGGTATGCCTTTTTCTAGTCTATAAGGTAGAATTTGTTATTATTTAATTTCTGCTAGCAGTATATATAGTAGAAATAGGTTTTAGCATATCTCTCTGTTATATAAGACAACATGTTGTTTATAATAATACTACATTCTAGTATGTAGTAGGGATAGATTCTAGCTTAATAGTTAAGTTTAATAGTGTGTTATCTTTTTTAGTAGATAGCTAGGGATTTTTCATTTATATACAGTAGATTATCTTCTATGCAGAATTTGCATATAACTTCTCTATCTGTAAGGAATTCTAGGTAGGATTCTATGTCTAGGACTAGTTAAGGTTAGATCTAGGCCTTGCTATGTTTCTTAATCTAATAGCAGTATAGGTTAATTATGCTCTACAGATCTGCTGTTACAGCTTTATAATTATTATATACTTCTACACCCTAATTTTTAATACTAATTGTAGAGAAGTTAAAATCTACTTTACGCTATTTTAGTAAGCTTAGGTTAGCAGTTTTGTCTTTATTATTACTATCCTTAGATTCTAGTGATGCTGTTTGTTTTATGCCTCTTGTTAGCTAAGCTAGATACTACTTCTTATGCTTGTTAGCAGTAAGCTTTATCTAGCAGATTCTACTTCCTAGGATAATATTCTTGCAGTTATACTCTTCCTCCTAGTCTCCTAATTAGTAGCAGTATCTATATCTAGTCTCTTTATATGTTCTGCGCTAGACTTAGAAGAGAATTAGGTCTTTGCTTTAGTAGAACTCCTTAATAAGTCTATTTTGCTGCTTGTAGTTCTTCTGCTAGTGCTAGAGGATAGCATTAATAGTTTCTGCTTTAATTTTATATGTAGGGTATTTTATTAGTTTAGGTAGAGTCCTGCCTAGGGTAGGTTTAGCTGCAGCTTGTCTCTATTTTAGGATAGCTCTATATTAGCCTATTTTGTAGTATAAGTAGTCTCTATTACTATGTTTAGCTGTCTGCTAGTATTCCTAGAGTTTTTGTATATTATTAAAGTAGAAGGTTTGCTTATCCTCTTTACTATAGTTATTACTGCAGATATAACAGCTAATATTAATTATATCCTTTTCTTTAAAAATAGGTAGACCTATACTGTTATTTAGCTGTCTTAGTGTAGAGGATTTATGGATTTCTCCTTGCAGGAACGCAGAGAGGAGGCGTTCCTATTATTAGTTCTGCTCCTCTCTTAACTTATTTTCTTACAGTTGCTATTAATTTAGGGTTATAAGTGCTTCTTCTCTAGTAATAGCAGGAATTAGTTCCTGTTTATATTCTTTAATATCTGCGACTCTAGAGATAAGCTTAATTTCTGTTCCCTAGTAGTATAGTTTCTTTATATATGCCTCCTTAAACTTCCTAGCTAGTTAGTATAGTGTGTCTATAAGGGAATAGATCTTAATGTAGATATATAAGTTAACACTATTGCAGCCTATTAGTTTTTTGTTCTAGAATTTCTTAATAAGGGCTAGGGCTACCTTCCTTGCTGCATTAAATTCTATGTAAGCTCTAATAGCAATAACAGAGGACAGTTCTAATATGTTATTACCTTTAATTAGGTTCTAGTAGACGTTATTATAGATTGTAGAGGTACTCTAGTTTTTTGTAGTATAGTGTTTAAGTTTACAGCCTACATTGCTAGTAAGCACTGCAATTTTGTCTTTGTTAATTACCTCTATAGATCTGTTAATAATAAGTCTAGCAGTAATAGTATATTTACATATATATAGCTGTTATTTGTATTTGTTTTTAAACTGTTTATATTTAGTAGTAGGTTCTGCTATAGCGCTGTTTCTAATGTCCTAAGGTTTTAGCTAATAAGGTAAGGGAGTAAGGTAGGATTTAATAAGGATAAGAGTTTTAGCAAAATAGAAGTTAGTAAAGATAGAAAATAATAAGAATAGGGAGTTAATAAGTAGTAGTAATAAAAGTATATAGAGTTAAGAAAATTTTATATTGTTAATAGGTTTTAGAAGGCTTATACTAGAAGGAGCTAGTTTTATAGGTTAGCGTCTTGCCTGTTCCTTCCTCTTAATTGTTGTTATTAATACTAGGGCTAACGTGAATTTCCTTTATTTATTTATATATAGTTATAGTATTTATTTATATCTGCTTTCTGCTGCAGCAGCATAATACAGAAGTTAGTATGTAGGGCTTCTGTAAGTAGGGCTGTTCTAAGTAGGGTTCCTAAGTTTATCTCTAGTGCTAGTTTGTTAGTGGCAGTATTTTGCTGTGTTACCTTTAGGCTTATTATTTCTGCTAGTTTTATTAGTTTTTGTTTATTAAACTTATATACTAGATTACTTGCGTTTTGTAGGAGGATGTCTTGTTTATACTATATATTGTCTTTAGCGCTATATCCTTTCTATCTAACTAGGTACTTAATTAATAGCTTTCTAGTATACTAGACAGTGTATCTCTTTATTAGCTTCTTAATCTTATATAACTTCTATTTATTATTGTCTCCCTTAACATAGATAGGGCCTAGTTTTAGGGCTTGTCTGTAGTATAGGTCTTATCCCTTTAGTGCAGCTTTTAGTTATGCTATAGATACTACTAGGTAAATCTTCTAATTTGCTAGGAAATTAAGTCTGTATACTAGCTATCCTACTTTATTAAGAACTTTAAAGGGGCTAGCTCTCTATTATAACTATTTTTAGTGTAGTTTTCCTAGTAGGTTGTAACCTTTATGAAGCCTTAGATAGACTTAGTCTCCTAGCTTAAATATAGTTATAGTTCTGCTTTTGTTATATCTAATTTTTATAGCTGCTGCTCCTAGAATTACTAGTGTTCTAGCTTCTTAACTGTATATCTCTTATGTAAGCCTTAGTATTTCTAGCGTTATTAGTTTTATGTCTAGGTTTAGCGTATCTGCTACTGCAAGGGGCTAGAAACTGAGAGTATGTTTGTTTAGTAACCTATCTAGTATTCCTATATATACTTAGTTAAATTAATGTTATAGTGCTAGGATTATATTTAGCTATAGTATATCTAACGTAGATATATAGTATTATATAGCGATTTCAACTTCCTAATTCCTTTATTCTATAGCTCTATCTGTTTGTAGGTAATATGCTATTAACATTATAAGTTTAACTCCTAGTAGGTTCTAGAGGGTTTGCTAGACTTTAGATAGGAATTTTAGGTTGCAGTCTAATATTATCTAAATTAGTAATCCCTAGTTGCAGAGTTATAGTCCTTACAGTAACAGTATTGCCTAGTCTGCTGCTATATATATAGTATACCTTAGTATTAGGATAACCTTCTTGCTGCTCTTATATATTATAACTATTATAGCATTAAATTCCTTAACTAGCTTTATATCTAATTGCTAGAATAAGTTTTCTACTAGTTTTAGTAGTAGGGTAATAATAAAGTCTATAGTTATAACTATAAAGGGTCTTAGTGGGGTGTAGATTAGCTGTAATTCTCCTAGCGGTTTTGTCCTATCTATAGAGTTCTTAAGACATTTAGGGCACTATCTAATATAGTCTTTAATATGTTTTAATTTCTGCTAGAAGTAGAATCTGTTAAGTATGTATATTGCTTACTGCTAGCTGAAATAGTTATAGTTATTATATACTATCTTTATTATAGTTGCGATTTTGCTGTTTAGTACTACAAGCTGTTTCCTTCTATCCTTTCTAATATAATATAGTAGACTTCTCTTAACTATAAAGGGTAGGCCTAGCTAATAGTTTTCTGCGATTGTAATGCATTAGTCTATACTGTTAATCTTGCTATTATATATTTCCTCTTTATTGCGTTTCTGCACTACTTCTATAATGTCTTAGTACCTCTTTTCCTTCTAGTATCTATCTGCAAAGGCTTTTGTTATTTCCTCTAAGATTTAGAGTTTAGAGTAGGTTAGTTTTAATACGTATATAGTCTTATTGTAGTCCTAGATATTGTTAAGTTTGCTGTACTCTAGTTTTAGCTGCCTCTTCTTTGCTGCTAGTTTTCCTCTTGCTTTAGCATTCCCTATTATAAGCTCCTTAGAGTTACTGTTATTGTTAATTGTTAGAAGCTAGGATAGTGTATTTAGAATAAGGTTTATTTATCTAGGAATGTGTACTACCTGCAGGTTAAATTAGCTGAGGTATATAGATACATTAATTAGCCTAGGGTTTATTTTGTTAGCGTTAGTAGTTTTTAGGGAGGTTTATTCTACAATTCCTTTTGTTGTAGTATAGTCTGTAAGTACTACTACTAGTAATTAACAAGACTGCAGTTTTATTTAAATCTTCTTATATATCTAGATAACGTATACTACCTCTATTTCTATTAATCTATATATCTTCTTAGTTACAGTTAGGTTTTAACTTAGGAACAGGATTAGTTATATAGCGTTAGCTAGTATTTATTCCCTATCCTAGTCTGTTACAAGATAGAATATAAAGGCTCCTATACCCTTCCTGCTAGCATTAATATTTAGGAAGGTTTAACAGTTTAGGTTATAATAATAAACTACTATTTCTATATAAATCTAATCTATAAGGATCTTAAAGGCTTCCTTTTTAATTTTAGTTAGTTAGTATAACATTAAGGTTATAATAGCTGTCCTATTCCTCTTAGTAAGGCTAGTCTTAAGTTTTCTATTAGTCTTCCCTTCTCTAAGTATCTGCGTTTTCCTCTTATTAAATAGTAGTGCCTTTTAATAGTACTATAGGATAAATTGTTGCAGGAATTCTGTTTTGCTAATAAACGTCTCTAGGTCTAAGAGCTTGTTAGGGTATTTCAGTTTTTAGAGTGCGTTAATTCTGTCTTCTGTAGTGTATAGTCCTAGTGCATTAACCTTAAAGCTAAGTAAGGTAACTAAGTTATATCTGCAGAAGCTCTTTCTAGCAGATATCGCTAGCTAGGCCTTCTAAAAGATTCCTAAGATAATATATAGATATTCTTTATACTCCTTAAATATATTGCTAAATATAATAATGTTATCTATATATACCTATATAAAGTGTTAGTATCTGTTAAGCCTGCAGTCTATAAAGCATTAGGTATATACTAGTAAGTTTTAGAATCCTATTAGGACTATATAAGACATTTCTAGGCCTCTAGGACTAATAATAACTATTTAGTCTTTATATTCTATAAGAATTAGTAGTTAGTGAAAGAAGGCTAAGGCATTAAAAATTAAGAACTATTTCTTACTATAGAGGCTGCTAACGATTTTGTCCTATAATAGATATAGGTATGTATTAGGAACTATGATTTTGTTTAGCTAGTAGAGATCTATAATTATATATCCTTTTCTTTTTCTTTCTATAATCCTCTAGGCAATAAAGGTTAGGTATCTAAATAGGGTTAGCTTTATTATCTAGGAGAATTTCCCTTAGGTATGTATTTTATTATGCTGCTTGTCTAATAGTACCTTATCCTTAATTCTAAGGTTATATAGTTTTACTGCTAGCTTCTAGTTTTGCTAGTTATCTACTAAGTTAATCCTTATTTTCTTGTCTTCTAGTATAGGTATAATGCTGTGGTTGCGCTAGACGTTATAGTTCTCTAGGAGTTACTTTAGTCTCTTAGCTTGTTTTAGGTCTCCTGTGAAAATGTGTACGCTGTCTTTTGTCTTAATTTCTAGGATACCTTTAGGCTGCTGTGGATTTAGTGTTAGTTAAGCCGCTAATTCTAGGGCTTTTATTAGCGCTATAAAGTCCTTAATATCCTTCTTATCTACCTATAAGACTAATATTATAATGTTATCTAGTTTAAAAGTGTATAGATCTAAGTCTTCTATAGAAACTGCTATAGCCTTTACTACTATTGCTTATTCCTATAATAGGTAATATTTACTGTCTGCCTTATAGTTAGTAATTGTTCTTAGTCTTTTGTTTCTTTAAATTTACTAAACTTCTATACCTAAGTTAATAAAACAGATAATCTTGTTAGACTTATTAGTATAGATATAATTAATTGCTATTAGGTGTTTAGCTTAGAAGATATAATTAATTTCGCTATAATTTAGTTATCCTAGGAGGTCTGTGTAGTAGACTAGTATTTAGACTATTTCGCCTAGGCGTATTATTATAGTTTTCTATACTACTACTCTCTAGGATACCTTTTTTGTTAGCGTTATGAAGGTGATTAGGATAGTTAGATTGTAGTAATGTTAGAAACAGACCCTTTTTGCTAGGTAGCTAATCTCTATACTATAGCTATTTAGGAATTTAGTGCCTAGCAGGAGTTTAGGCTTAAGATTATCTGTTACTAGCGCTATAATAGAGAAGTATCCTATAATGTTTATTCTATTAATGTCTCTTAGGATGTATATATCTATAGTAGCTTCTTTGTGTACCTTAATGCTACCTAATATACTAGTTATCTTCCTAGGCTTAATCTTGTAAATATAGACTCCCCTTAGGTTTAACATTAGCTAGTGTCTATTAACGAGAATAGTAGATATGCCTATATCTAGGCAGACTTCCTTATTATAGCTATTTATGTCTCTCTGTATGCTAATGTAGCAGTATATATTACAGTAGAATCCTAGATTAGCGTCTAGATTTAGGTTGTATTCTATAACTTAACTAGGTTTCTATTTTAGCTTTTGTTTAGTGTTTAGGTTAATGTTAGAGGTATAGAATACTACTCCTAGTTCTAGCTTGTTTGTTAGTTTTAGGAGTTCTATATTGTTAGTTCCTCTGTCTATGTTTAGTTTAGGTTTAACGATAGGTTCTACTATAGGTATACACTAATTTGCAAATACATATCTTATAAGGACATTAGCAAAGGGGAAGGTTTAATAGCATTTACAGCATTTATGCACTTTTAGTTTTAGTAGGATAGGGGGAGGTAGTTTTAGAACCTATAGTACTTCTAGCTTCTACTGCTAATGCAGTCCTATTACCTTTAGTTTTTAATCTAGGGTTACTTTAGGGCCTATAGAGTAGTAGCTAGTTATATTATTCTCTACCTTATTGTTATTAACAGTAATGTAAGTAACGTCTTCTCCCTCTAATTTATCTATATCTATAAAGATATATCTATCTACCTTAAGTCTTATATATTATTCCTTAAAGTCTAAGTTATCTTTATAAAGGAAGATTAGCTAACAGGGTATCTCTCTAGAGCATTAACCTCACTAGGTCTATCTCTAGTATTATTATTAGTAAGGGATTACCTCTTGTTAGTACTATTACTGCCTACGTCTAGTATAACCTTATTAGTTTTAGTATCCTCCTTATTAGTTACAGTAACTGCCTTAGCAGTAACCTCCCTTACCTAAGTATCTCTATAGGCAGTTTCTGCTATATCTGCCTTAGTTATATAAGCTTCTGCAGTATTAGTATCCTCCCTAATTGTATAAGCCTCTGCAGTCTCTAGAGTTATTCTAAGGGCGTCTGTTATAGTTATCGCTCTATTCCTAGTTTCTAGGGCGTTGTAAGTTCTTTAGGGTGCCTCTATAGTAGGCTTTATTATTAAATTCTATAAGATAGACTGCCTATTAGTGGCTAGCAGTAATCTTAACTAGGTTCTTAGCTTTGCTTGTTATCTTATCCTTAGTAGCTATAACCTTACAGTCTATATACTTAAGCTAGTTTATTATATTCTATGTCTCTAGGGCGTTAATAATTTGTTAGATAGTAGGGTCTAACTAGAGGTAGATTTTATTTATAATGTCTGTCTAGGTTTGCTTGCTAGTAGTGCGATATAGTCTAGCTACCTCTATTACCTAATCTAAGAATTTCTTACTAGTAATAATGTCTATAGTAGTGTACTAAAGGGTGGCTAGTTTGGCTTAAGCGTTAGACAGGGAGAGGCTAAACCTTATTTAGAGTAGGGTGTACTAGTTATCTAGGCTAATTTTAGCGTTATCTTACTCTTGCTAGGAGAGCCTAGAATAGAACTAGGTTCTAGCTTCTCTGTAGAGGAGCTAGTTAAGATTAAGACATGCTTGTTTAATTCTAGTGTTAGTAGTACAATTATCTGCAATAGATAAGATAAACGTTTCTATGTCTGTCTAGTATATCTATCCCTTATCTAAGGAAATAGAATTAATGTCTGCATTAGGGTAAAAGTAACTAATATTAGAAAGATAGAAACTGTCTAGCTAATATATGCTAGTAGCTGTTAAGGTATTTACTGCTAGGATAGTAAGGCGTTCTAAAAGGACCTAAAACTGTTCTTATAATATTATAATAGGGTTAATATTCTAGACAGGCTGTAGGTTAGTATAGTGCCTGTTTCTAGTAGAGTCTGTTATAGTGTTAGGCTGTATATTAACAGACTCTATTAATAATAATGTTTAGGGTTATGTAGGGTTTATTAATAATAATATAAGTTTAAGGTAAGATTAGATAGGGTTTATGTAAAAAGGAATAGCAGAAATAGGGTTTGTTTTAGTCTCTTAGTTAGTTTTCCTAGGATAGGGAGGTATCTGTTATCTATCCTTACCCTTTAGCATTATTAGAGTAGGTATCTCTATTAGTGTGACTAGTGTAGTTATAGGTGCTATAGAAGATAATAAGGATTCTGCTGTTCTTCTAGCGTTTACTGCTTAGATCTAGTAGAGACAGTTATTCTTGTCTTAGTAATACTAGTTTTCTTAGGCTTATAGTTTAAGTTAGCCTTCCTGAATTTAGCAGTCTGTGTTCTAAGTAAGTCTAAACAGTTCTACTTATCTTAGTGCTTCTGTTTCTATATGTCTTTACAGTACTTAGAGGATAGATAATATAGTAACTCTAAATAACTAGTTATCTCTATCCTACTTAATAGGGTATAGTAGTAATAGGCTTCCTTAAGAGCGTCTTCTAAGGGTAGGCTAAGGAGTATTAATGTATGCTAAAAGTTAGTAGATTAGTTAGATATTGTTTTCTAGTATTAAAGTAATACAGTTAAGCTTCTAGTTTTAGATAATAAATTTGTTAACATAATATATATTGCAAGCCTCTAAAGGGGTCTACGTTAATATATATAGCTAGGTACTAGAATAGTTATTTATTAGGGTAAGGTAGTCTAAACGCCTAACGTTAGGGTAAGAATTGTATCTAGCTAGAAAAAGAGGGAAAATAGTATATAAAAGGGGAAATAGTAGTTTTTGCTAGTAAAGCAATAGAAAATAGGATAGGTATAATAGGGAATTGTTCCTTTAATAAGGAAACAGTTATTTTAATAGAGGGAGGGATTTCTTGCTTATACGCTTTTAGCAGCAGCCTATTAGTAATAAGGTAGGCAGGTTAGTTTCTTGCTCTAAACTATTAGTTGCAGCAATTAAGTAAGGATAACAGATCTATAGGTTTCTTAGGGTAGTTGTTTTAAAAGGTTTAAGAGGTAATAGTTAGTAACTAGAGTTATGCTACTATTTGTTAGGCCTAGGGCCTACACCTTAAGTGCTAGATTATATAATATAACTTACTTAATTTTCTATAAATAGATCTATTATAGTAGCAACCTTAATAGTCTGCTAAAACGTCTATGTGTGCCTAGCTATATCTGTGGCTAAGCTACATTAGTGGCTTACTAGAATTAGCGATCTACTCTCTCTATCTATTTCTATGTATTATCTTTGTTAGGCCTAGGGCCTACACCTTAGGTGCTAGATTATGTAATGTAACTTACTTGATTTTCTATAGATAGATCTATTATAGTGGTAACCTTAATAGTCTGCTAAAATGTCTGTGTATGCCTAGCTATATCTATAGCTAAGCTATATTAGTGGCTTGCTAGAATTAGCAATCTACTCTCTCTATCTATTTCTATATATTATTAGCCCCCCCCCTAAAAAATATCTTAATTGTCTTTAATCCTAATTGCCTGTTTCTGCGATTACCTGTTTTAGTGATAATATTCTTACATACTAGCTAAGGCCTTAGTTACTATTATTACTAGGTTATTGCGTTCTGTTATTATTAGTTTTAGAATATAGCGAATTGCTCTAGGATGTAGTAGGATATTTTATACTTCTTTATAAAGTTTTCTATAGTAAAGAGGAAACTGTAATAGAGAGTTAGCTTTAGGTAGCCCTTTATAGTATTATAATTAATGTAGTCCTTAGATTGCTTTGCAATATAGTAGATCTGCTTTATCTATTTCTAGTGTATATAGTCTTACCTGTCTTTACTAAAGA
This sequence comes from Colletotrichum tanaceti, assembly GCA_005350895.1. Lineage (NCBI taxonomy): Eukaryota > Fungi > Ascomycota > Sordariomycetes > Glomerellales > Glomerellaceae > Colletotrichum > Colletotrichum tanaceti. The sequence goes on from PJEX01000119.1 coordinate 69,770, forward strand.
GGTTATAAGCGTTACTGTATTTGTTATAGTGCTAGACTAGCATAAGTTAGGTGCTAACAATATCTGCTACTTCTATGTTAAGAGATTAGTAGCCTATAATGTATTCCTTATATTATAATGCTTAGAGTAAGGCATTATATATAGGGTATTTCTATTTTATTTATAGGTAGTAGCTTTAGATATAGTTATACTGTTTTATTAGCTTCTATAGTGTCTAGCAGCTGTATAACTTATTAATACCTTAGTGTAGGACTCTACTAAGTCTTAGCTTATAGTCTACTATTACTAGTCTTTTATTCTAACTGTTACAGCCTTAGTCTATATAAATAGCTATTCTATTTAATCTAAAAAAGTTATTATAATTATATTTAATAAGCGTAAGTTTATAGTATATCTTGTAATATACAATCTAATCCTTAACTATAGTATTATTTTAGATAACGTAGCTGCAGTAACCTAGTTTTCCCTTCCCTATATCTACTAACTTATAGATATTAGTAATTATTGTTGTTATGCAGTGTATTGTAATTGCCTTATTATGTCTAGTTATTATAATTCCTTTAATATCTACTTAGAGTTACGCCTTACCTTCTAAGATAAATGTTTAGTCTTCCTTTATAGCTGTCTGTCTGCTAAGGGCTATTCTTATAGCGTTATTAATCTTTCTAATTCTATCTTCCTTAGAGTTATTTTTAAGGGCATCCTAGGCCTAGGTAAGTACCTCTCTAAAATGCTGAAGCGTAGTTACTGCTGTCTTATATAGTTCTAGATACTAGTATAATAGCAGTAGTTCTTAGCAGACTGCAGGGTTAAAAGATTGTTGTCTGTCTCTCTAGAAGTTATCTAGGTAAGAGGTAAGGTATGCCTTTTTCTAGTCTATAAGGTAGAATTTATTATTATTTAATTTCTGCTAGCAGTATATACAGTAGAAATAGGTTTTAGTATATCTCTCTATTATATAAGACAATATATTGTTTGTAATAATACTATATTCTAGTATGTAGCAGGGATAGATTCTAGCTTAATAGTTAAGTTTAATAGTGTGTTGTCTTTTTTAGTAGATAGCTAGGGATTTTTTGTTTATATGCAGTAGATTATCTTCTATGCAGAATTTATATATAACTTCTCTGTCTGTAAGGAATTCTAGGTAGGATTCTATGTCTAGGACTAGTTAAGGTTAGATCTAGGCCTTGCTGTGTTTCTTAATCTAATAGCAGTATAGGTTAATTATGCTCTATAGATCTACTATTATAGCTTTGCAATTATTATATACCTCTACACCCTAATTTTTAATGCTAATTGTGGAGAAGTTAAAATCTGCTTTACGCTATTTTAGTAAGCTTAGGTTAGCAGTTTTATCTTTATTATTACTATCCTTAGATTCTAGTAATGCTGTTTGTTTTATGCCTCTTGTTAGCTAAGCTAGATACTACTTCTTATGCTTATTAGCAGTAAGCTTTGTCTAGCAGATTCTGCTTCCTAGGATAATATTCTTGCAGTTATACTCTTCCTCCTAGTCTCCTAATTAGTAGCAGTATCTATATCTAGTCTCTTTATGTGTTCTATGCTAGACTTAGAAGAGAATTAGGTCTTTGCCTTAGTAGAACTCCTTAATAAGTCTATTTTGCTGCTTATAGTTCTTCTACTAGTGCTAGAGGATAGTATTAATAGTTTCTGCTTTAATTTTATATATAGGGCATTTTATTAGTTTAGGCAGAGTCCTGCCTAGGGTAGGTTTAGCTGTAGCTTATCTCTATTTTAGGATAGCTCTATGTTAGCCTATTTTATAGTATAGGTAGTCTCTATTACTATGTTTAGCTGTCTGCTAGTGTTCCTAGAGTTTTTGTATATTATTAAAGTAGAAGGTTTACTTATCCTCTTTACTATAGTTATTACTATAGATATAATAGCTAATATTAATTATATCCTTTTCTTTGAAAATAGGTAGACCTATACTATTGTTTAGCTGTCTTAGCGTAGAGGATTTATAGATTTCTCCTTGCAGGAACGTAGAGAGGAGGCATTCCTATTGTTAGTTCTACTCCTCTCTTAACTTATTTTCTTGCAGTTACTATTAATTTAGGGTTATAAGTACTTCTTCTCTAGCAATAGCAGGAATTAGTTCCTATTTATATTCTTTAATGTCTATAACTCTAGAGATAAGCTTAATTTCTGTTCCCTAGTAGCGCAGTTTCTTTATATATACCTCCTTAAACTTCCTAGCTAGTTAGTATAGTGTATCTATAAGGGAATAGATCTTAATATAGATATATAAGTTAATACTATTACAGCCTATTAGTTTTTTATTCTAGAATTTCTTAATAAGGGCTAGGGCTACCTTCCTTGCTATATTAAATTCTGTGTAAGCTCTAATAGCAATAATAGAGGATAGTTCTAATGCATTATTGCCTTTAATTAGGTTCTAGCAGACGTTATTATAGATTATAGAGGCGCTCTAGTTTTTTGTGGTATAGTGTTTAAGTTTGCAGCCTACGTTACTAGCAAGCGCTGCAATTTTGTCTTTATTAATTGCCTCTACAGATCTATTAATAATAAGTCTAGCAGTAATAGCGTATTTATATATATATAGCTATTGTTTGTATTCATTTTTAAATTGTTTGTGTTTAGTAGTAGGTTCTGCTATAGCGCTATTTCTAATATCCTAAGGTTTTAGCTAATAAGGTAAGGGAGTAAGGTAGGATTTAATAAGGATAAGAGTTTTAGCAAAATAGAAGTTAGTAAAGATAGAAAATAATAAGAATAGGGAGTTAATAAGTAGTAGTAATAAAAGTATATAGAGTTAAGAAAATTTTGTATTGTTAATAGGTTTTAGAAGGCTTATGCTAGAAGGAGCTAGTTTTGTAGGTTAGCGTCTTACCTATTCCTTCCTCTTAATTATTATTATTAATACTAGGGCTAACGCAAATTTCCTTTATTTATTTATATATAGTTATAGTATTTATTTATATCTACTTTCTGCTGCAGTAGCATAATACAGAAGTTAGTGTGTAGGGCTTCTGCAAGTAGGGCTATTCTAAGTAGGGTTCCTAAGTTTGTCTCTAGTGCTAGTTTATTAGTAGCAGTATTTCACTATATTACCTTTAGGCTTATTATTTCTACTAGTTTTATTAGTTTTTGTTTGTTAAACTTATATACTAAATTGCTTGCGTTTTGTAGGAGGATGTCTTGTTTATACTATATATTGTCTTTAGTGCTATATCCTTTCTATCTAACTAGGTACTTAATTAATAGCTTTCTAGTGTACTAGACAGTATGTCTCTTTGTTAGCTTCTTAATCTTATACAACTTCTATTTATTATTATCTCCCTTAATATAGATAGGGCCTAGTTTTAGGGCTTGTCTGTAGTATAGGTCTTATCCCTTTAGTGTAGCTTTTAGTTATACTATAGATACTACTAGGTAAATCTTCTAATTTACTAGGAAATTAAGTCTATATACTAGCTATCCTACTTTATTAAGAACTTTAAAGGGGCTAGCTCTCTGTTATAACTATTTTTAGTGTAGTTTTCCTAGTAGGTTATAACCCTTGTAAAGCCTTAAATAGACTTAGTCTCCTAGCTTAAATGTAGTTAGGGTTCTGCTTTTGTTATATCTGATTTTTATAGCTGCTACTCCTAGAATTGCTAGTGTTTTAGCTTCTTAACTGTATATCTCTTATATAAGCCTTAGCATTTCTAGCGTTATTAGTTTTATGTCTAGGTTTAGTGTATCTGCTACTATAAGGGGCTAGAAACTGAGGGTATGTTTGTTTAGTGACCTGTCTAGTATTCCTATGTATACTTAGTTAAATTAATGTTATAGTGCTAGGATTATGTTTAGCTATAGTATGTCTGACGTAGATGTATAGTATTGTATAGCGATTTTGACTTCCTAATTCCTTTATTCTATAGCTCTATCTATTTGTAGGTAATATGCTGTTAATATTGTAAGTTTAACTCCTAGTAGGTTCTAGAGGGTTTACTAGACTTTAGATAGGAATTTTAGGTTACAGTCTAATATTATCTAAATTAGTAATCCCTAGTTATAGAGTTATAGTCCTTATAGCAATAGTATTGCCTAGTCTGCTGCTATATATATAGTATACCCTAGTATTAGGATAACCTTCTTGCTGCTCTTGTATATTGTGACTATTATAGCGTTAAATTCCTTAACTAGCTTTATATCTAATTACTAGAATAAGTTTTCTGCTAGTTTTAGTAGTAAGGTGATAATAAAGTCTATAGTTATAACTGTAAAGGGTCTTAGCAGGGTGTAGATTAGCTGTAATTCTCTTAGCAGTTTTATCCTATCTATAGAGTTCTTAAGATATTTAGGGCACTATCTAATGTAGTCTTTAATGTGTTTTGATTTCTGCTAGAAGTAGAATCTATTAAGTATGTATATTACTTACTGCTAGCTAAAATAGTTATAGTTATTATATACTATCTTTATTATAGTTGCGATTTTGCTGTTTAGTACTATAAGCTGTTTCCTTTTGTCCTTTCTAATGTAATATAGTAGACTTCTCTTAACTATAAAGGGTAGGCCTAGCTAACGGTTTTCTGCGATTATAACGCATTAGTCTATGCTGTTAATCTCACTATTATATGTTTCCTCTTTGTTACGTTTCTGCACTGCTTCTATAATGTCTTAGTACCTCTTTTCCTTCTAGTATCTGTCTGCAAAGGCTTTTGTTATTTCCTCTAAGATTTAGAGTTTAGAGCAGGTTAGTTCTAATATATATACAGTCTTGTTATAGTCCTAGATATTATTAAGTTTGCTATACTCTAGTTTTAGCTGCCTCTTCTTTACTGCTAGTTTTCCTCTCGCTTTAGTATTCCCTATTATAAGCTCCTTAGAGTTGCTATTATTATTAATTGTTAGAAGCTAGGACAGTATGTCTAGAATAAGGTTTATTTGTCTAGGAATATATACTACCTATAGGTTAAATTAGCTAAGGTATATAGATATGTTAATTAGCCTAGGGTTTATTTTATTAGTGTTAGTAGTTTTTAGGGAGGTTTGTTCTATAATTCCTTTTATTATAGTATAGTCTATAAGTACTACTACTAGTAATTAACAAGACTGCAGTTTTGTTTAAATCTTCTTATATATCTAGATAACGCATGCTACCTCTATTTCTATTAATCTATATGTCTTCTTAGTTACAGTTAGGTTTTAACTTAGGAATAGGATTAGTTATATAGCGTTAGCTAGTATTTATTCCCTATCCTAGTCTATTGCAAGATAAAACATAAAGGCTCCTATACCCTTCCTGCTAGCGTTAACGTTTAGGAAGGTTTAACAGTTTAGGTTATAATAATAAACTACTATTTCTATATAAATCTAATCTATAAGGATCTTAAAGGCTTCCTTTTTGATTTTAGTTAGTTAGTATAATATTAAGGTTGTAATAGCTATCCTGTTCCTCTTAGTAAGGCTAGTCTTAAGTTTTCTATTAGTCTTCCCTTCTCTAAGTATCTGCATTTTCCTCTTGTTAAATAGCAGTGCCTTTTAATAGTACTATAGGATAAATCGTTGCAGGAATTCTGTTTTGCTAATAAATATCTCTAGGTCTAAGAGCTTGTTAGGGTATTTCAGTTTTTAGAGTGCGTTAATTCTGTCTTCTGTAGTATACAGTCCTAGTGCATTAACCTTAAAGCTAAGTAAGGTAACTAAGTTATATCTACAGAAGCTCTTTCTAGCAGATATTGCTAGCTAGGCCTTCTAAAAGATTCCTAAGACAATATACAGATATTCTTTATACTCCTTAAATGTGTTACTAAATACAATAATGTTGTCTATATATACCTGCATAAAGTGTTAGTATCTATTAAGCCTGCAGTCTATAAAGCATTAGGCGTATACTAGTAAGTTTTAGAATCCTATTAGGACTATATAAGATATTTCTAGGCCTCTAGGACTAACAATAACTATTCAGTCTTTATATTCTGTGAGAATTAGTAGTTAGTAAAAGAAGGCTAAGGCGTTAAAAATTAAGAACTATTTCTTACTATAGAGGCTGCTAACGATTTTATCCTATAATAGATATAGGTATGCGTTAGGAATTGTGATTTTGTTTAGCTAGCAGAGATCTATAACTATATATCCTTTTCTTTTTCCTTCTATAATCCTCTAGGCAATAAAGGTTAGGTATCTAAATAGGGTTAGCTTTATTATCTAGGAGAATTTCCCTTAGGTATGCATTTTATTATACTGCTTGTCTAACAGTACCCTATCCTTAATTCTAAGGTTATATAGTTTTGCTGCTAGCTTCTAGTTTTGCTAGTTGTCTACTAAGTTAATCCTTATTTTCTTGTCTTCTGGTATAGGTATAATGCTGTAGTTACGCTAGACGTTATAGTTCTCTAGGAGTTGCTTTAGTCTCTTAGCTTGTTTTAGGTCTCCTGCGAAAACGTGTATGCTGTCTTTTGTCTTAATTTCTAGGATACCTTTAGGCTACTGTAGATTTAGTGTTAGTTAAGCTACTAATTCTAGGGCTTTTGTTAGCGCTGTAAAGTCCTTAATATCCTTCTTGTCTACCTATAAGACTAATATTATAACGTTATCTAGTTTAAAAGTATGTAGATCTAAGTCTTCTATAGAAACTGCTATAGCCTTTACTACTATTGCTTATTCCTATAATAGGTAATATTCACTATCTGCCTTATAGTTAGTAATTATTCTTAGTCTTTTGTTTCTTTAAATTTACTAAACTTCTATACCTAAGTTAATAAAACAGATAATCTTATTAGACTTATTAGTATAGATATAATTAATTACTATTAGGTGTTTAGCTTAGAAGATATAATTAATTTCGCTATAATTTAGTTATCCTAGGAGGTCTATGTAGCAGACTAGTATTTAGACTATTTTGCCTAGGCGTATTATTATAGTTTTCTATACTACTACTCTCTAGGATACCTTTTTTGTTAGCGTTATAAAGGTAATTAGGACAGTTAGATTGTAGTAATATTAGAAATAGACCCTTTTTGCTAGGTAGCTAATCTCTATACTGTAGCTGTTTAGGAATTTAGTGCCTAGCAGGAGTTTAGGCTTAAGATTGTCTGTTACTAGTGCTGTGATAGAGAAGTATCCTATAATGTTTGTTCTGTTAACGTCTCCTAGGATATATATATCTATAGTAGCTTCTTTACGTACCTTAACACTACCTAACATACTAGTTATCTTCCTAGGCTTAATCTTGTGAATATAGACTCCCCTTAGGTTTAACATTAGCTAGTGTCTATTAACAAGAATAGTAGATACGCCTATGTCTAGGCAGACTTCCTTATTATAGCTATTTATGTCTCTCTATATACTAATGTAGTAGTATGTGTTGCAGTAGAATCCTAGATTAGTGTCTAGATTTAGGTTGCATTCTATAACTTAACTAGGTTTCTATTTTAGCTTTTGTTTAGTGTTTAGGTTAATATTAGAGGTATAGAATACTACTCTTAGTTCTAGCTTGTTTATTAGTTTTAGGAGTTCTATGTTGTTAGTTCCTCTATCTATGTTTAGTTTAGGTTTAATAATAGGTTCTGCTATAGGTATACACTAATTTATAAATATATGTCTTATAAGGATATTAGCGAAGGGGAAGGTTTAATAGCATTTACAGCATTTATACACTTTTAGTTTTAGTAGGATAAGGGGAGGTAGTTTTAGAACCTATAGTACTTCTAGCTTCTGCTGCTAACGCAGTCCTATTACCTTTAGTTTTTAATCTAGGGTTACTTTAGGGCCTGTAGAGTAGTAGCTAGTTATATTATTCTCTACCTTATTGTTGTTAATAGTAATATAAGTAATGTCTTCTCCCTCTAATTTATCTATATCTGCAAAGACATATCTATCTGCCTTAAGTCTTATATATTGTTCCTTAAAGTCTAAGTTATCTTTATAAAGGAAGATTAGCTAATAGGGTATCTCTCTAGAGCGTTAACCTTGCTAGGTCTATCTCTAGTATTATTGTTAGTAAGGGATTGCCTCTTATTAGTACTATTACTACCTGTATCTAGTATAACCTTATTAGTTTTAGTATCCTCCTTATTAGTTACAGTAACTGCCTTAGCAGTAACCTCCCTTACCTAAGTATCTCTGTAGGCAGTTTCTACTGTATCTGCCTTAGTTATATAAGCTTCTGTAGTATTAGTATCCTCCCTAATTGTATAAGCCTCTGCAGTCTCTAGAGTTGTTCTAAGGGCGTCTGTTGCGGTTATTGCTCTATTCCTGGTTTCTAGGGCGTTGTAAGTTCTCTAGGGTGTCTCTATAGTAGGCTTTATTATTAGATTCTATAAGATAGACTGCCTATTAGTAGCTAGCAGTAATCTTAACTAGGTTCTTAGCTTTGCTTGTTATCTTATCCTTAGTAGCTATAACCTTATAGTCTATATACTTAAGCTAGTTTATTATGTCTTATGTCTCTAAGGCGTTAATAATTTGTTAGATAGTAGGGTCTAACTAGAGGTAGATTTTATTTATAATGTCTGTCTAGGTTTACTTACTAGTAGTGTAATACAGTCTAGCTACCTCTATTGCCTAATCTAGGAATTTCTTACTAGTAATAATATCTGTAGTAGTGTACTAAAGGGTGGCTAGTTTAGCTTAAGCGTTAGATAGGGAGAGGCTAAACCTTGTTTAGAGTAGGGTGTACTAGTTATCTAGGCTGATTTTAGCGTTGTCTTGCTCTTGCTAGGAGAGCCTAGAATAGAACTAGGTTCTAGCTTCTCTATAGAGGAGCTAGTTAAGATTAAGATATACTTGTTTAATTCTAGTGTTAGTAGTATAATTATCTGTAATAGATAAGATAAACGTTTCTATGTCTATCTAGTATATCTGTCCTTTGTCTAAGGAAATAGAATTAATGTCTACATTAGGGTAAAAGTAACTAATGTTAGAAAGACAGAAACTATCTAGCTAATATATGCTAGTAGCTGTTAAGGTGTTTACTGCTAGGATAGTAAGGCGTTCTAAAAGGACCTAAAACTATTCTTGTGATATTATAATAGGGTTAATGTTCTAGACAGGCTATAGGTTAGTATAGTGCCTATTTCTAGTAGAGTCTGTTATAGTGTTAGGCTATATATTAACAGACTCTATTAATAATAATGTTTAGGGTTATATAGGGTTTGTTAATAATAATGTAAGTTTAAGGTAAGATTAGATAGGGTTTATATAAAAGGGAATAGCAGAAATAGGGTTTGTTTTAGTCTCCTAGTTAGTTTTCCTAGGATAGGGAGGTATCTGTTATCTATCCTTACCCTTTAGTGTTGTTAGAGCAGGCGTCTCTATTAGTGTGACTAGTGTGGTTATAGGTGCTGTAGAAGATAATAAGGATTCTGCTGTTCTTCTAGTATTTACTGCTTAGATCTAGTAGAGATAGTTGTTCTTGTCTTAGTGATACTAGTTTTCTTAGGCTTGTAGTTTGAGTCAGCCTTCCTAAATTTAGCAGTCTGTGTTCTAAGTAAGTCTAGATAGTTCTACTTATCTTAGTGCTTCTGTTTCTATGTGTCTTTGCAGTACTTAAAGGATAGATAATATAGTAACTCTAAATAACTAGTTATCTCTATCCTACTTAATAGGGTATAGTAGTAATAGGCTTCCTTAAGAGTGTCTTCTAAGGGTAGGCTAAGGAGTATTAATGTATGCTAAAAGTTAGTAGATTAGTTAGATATTGTTTTCTAGTATTAAAGTAATGCAGTTAAGCTTCTAGTTTTAGATAATAAATTTGTTAACGTAATATATGTTGTAAGCCTCTAAAGGGGTCTATGTTAATATATGTGGCTAGGTACTAGAATAGTTGTTTATTAGGGTAGGGTAGTCTAAGCGCCTGACGTTAGGGTGAGAATTGTATCTAGCTAGAAAAAGAGGGAAAACAGTGTATAAAAGGGGAAATAGCAGTTTTTGCTAGTAAAGCAATAGAAAATAGGATAGGTATAATAGGGAATTATTCCTTTAATGAGGAAACAGTTGTTTTAATAGAGGGAGGGATTTCTTGCTTGTACGCTTTTAGCAGCAGCCTGTTAGTAATAAGGTAGGTAGGTCAGTTTCTTGCTCTAAACTATTAGTTGCAGCAATTAAGTGAGGACAACAGATCTATAGGTTTCTTAGGGTAGTTGTTTCAAAAGGTTCAAGAGGTAATAGTTAGTAACTAGAGTTATGCTACCATTTGTTAGGCCTAGGGCCTGCACCTTAGGTGCCAGATTGTGTGATGTAACTTGCTTGATTTTCTATGGATGGATCTATCATGGTGGCGACCTTAATGGTCTGCCAAAACGTCTGTGCGCGCCCAGCCACATCCGTGGCTGAGCCACATTGGTGGCTCGCCGGAATTAGCGATCCACTCTCTCCATCTATTTCCACGTATTAAGGTAGGTTAAGGTAAATAATTTTATTAAGTAGTTTATTAATTAAGAAGGTAACTAATAGGTAAGTAAAGGCAGTACTATAGATACCCTTAAGTAGCTTAGATTAGTTAGGTTAAGCCTTATAGTTATATAGTTATTACTAATAACTTACTTCTCTAATCTTAGTATACTAGTTAGCTTAATTAAAATAATAAGGCAGTTAATTAAGGATTTTATTAATATATAAGGCCTTTATAAGTAGTTGTAGAGACTATTAATCTTAAGCGATATGCTTTTATAACTAAGTAAAATTTCATATAGCCTAAGCTATAGAGAGGATAAAGTTAGTAAAGGAGTTTAAATTAATAGAGGAGCCTAAGTTAACAAAGCAGTTAAATAGGCCTAAGTTAATAAGGCAGCTAAAGGGGCCTAAGTTAATAAAGGGACTTTTTATAGTTAGCTACTTAAAAACATAAGATTTAGTAAGTATATATACTTTTAATTAATAACTTACTAATTAACTAGCCTTTATAGGCTTATTATTTATATCCTTACCTCTAGGGCTAACTCTAATCTTGTTACTGTATCTCTAACTAAGTTAAAATTAATTAAGCCTAGCTCTCTAACTAAGTTAATACCTTCTAAATACCTTATATAATTAATACCTTAATTAGAATAATAATACTAATAATAATAATAAAGATAATAACCTACTAGGCGTAGGGGTAGCTAATCTAATCTACATTAAAGATAATACCTTATTAATATAGTTAGATTAGTCTAACTATATAGAAGATTTAGGTAGTAACTTATAAAGAGATAGGAAATAATAAGGGGATTAGAGAGGTTAGTAGGTAGTATAAGTACTACTATAAATACTTTACTTTATTAGAGGGCCTATAAGGCTATTTTTAATATATTATTTTTAATGTGTTATTTTTATTAATTATCTTAGCCTATTTTAACTAAGGTAAAAGCTCTACCTTAGAGGTAGTCTTAATACTACCCTAGCTAAAATATATATCTATATCCTATAAAACAATAAGGTTATTAAATATCCTCTCTATCCCCTTAAAGTTAATAAAAGAGTATTAAAAGTATCCCTCTATCTACCTTATCCCTTACCTAACCTCTACTATATAGTCTGCTAATAGGTCTTTAAAGTCTTATTTATTAGCCTTATCTTAATTCTATAACATATATGCATAGTGAGCGACGCATTATAGTGAGCGACGCATGTATACCTACCCTCTTACTATTTAAATAAGTCAAATAAGCTATAATGTATGAAATCAGTTAAAACTACTTATTATCCTCTTCCTTAGTGCTATCCTAAACTACCTAACATGTTTGTATGTTATATCCAGTCTTTCCACAATTGCTATATCGCTGCCTGCGCGATTCACCCCCCTCTATACAAGCACCCGCTTAACCTATATTTTTACCTTTAGCATTAACAATCCCCTTCTTAACCTGTAGTGCCTCTGCTTCTGCAGCATTAAGTGACCCTCTAAGACATAGTTAGCTTTTTTTAGCCCTCTAGCGCTTACTTAATACCTTATTTACTGTATGAAGCCTACAGTTCTTAGCTTTAATAAGAGCTAGTCAGTAGGCTAACTTACTAATACCTTTTGCCTGTAGGTTAACTACCTTGTATAAAGGTGTTAGTAAGCTACCTTAATGGTTCCTAATCCTTTTTTTTAGTGAGGTAGAGCTTTATACGCCCTTAATTGCTGTAGTTAGCGTCTTTAGGTCCTAGGAGCCCCAGCTACTTAGTCAAGAGTTAGACAGTGTAGGCGTCTTAGGCTTGAAATCCAGGCAAGAAATAACAACTTCTAGATTAAAAGGTATAAGGCTAGCCTGTCAGAAACCTGCTTATACGTTTTTTTTGCCTATTAAAGCAAAGAATGCTGCTTTAAAGGCAGGAAAGAAGTTATCCTTTATAATATACGTAATCTGCATCTTTATTATCTTTTCGATTTCCTTGCTGTATAAGTGTTTTAGAGGACTAAAATAACTAACGTTAAGAGGCTAGAGCTTATGCAATAAATAGGGAGGTATACATAAAGCAATAATCTTCTATTCCTTATAGTAATTATTAAAGGTAGTTAATTTATAGCTATTATAACTATTAAGGATAAAGAGGTAATAAGGAGCCTTTATATAGGACTTTATATATTAGTTAAAATAATTTAGCTAATCTAGGCTAATCTTATTTATAGTCTATCTATTTTCGCTTAGGTAGATACGCTAGCTAGCTAGGAATTAGCTGTTAGTATACTAAGAGAGGAGGTAATATTTGCCTTTTATAATAACGTATAGAGGTATTACCTAGCTATCTGTATAAACACCCTAAATAACAGAAACCTATTTGCGATTACTAGGCTGCTTTGTATAAGGCCTTCTACGTCAGTTAGAAGTCATAACAACCTTTATATGTAATAGCATTCCTATTAAGAAGCTAGTCTTGTTAAAATTGTAGATATTATTATCCTGTATTCTATATTTTGCAATTATGTTTTGTATAAGTGCAAACTAGCTAAGAATAATTATAGGATCTTTAGCTAATGCTCTCTAATAATTAATCTAACGTCAGAATTGTATGTTAAGGTCTAGTTAGTGTTATATAAAGTTTTCTACCTATTGTGGTCTAACACACGTTATGTCACATACGTTAAGGAGGTTATCAGCTATATCTTATATATCTTTAAGTCGCAGGGGAAACCCTTAATTAACTAGGTTAATAACTTACTTATAAATCACTTCCTCTTCTGAGATAGTTATCTTCATTAATTTTAAACGTGTTTTAGTTTGTGCGACGCATCTAGCGCGTTAGTGACGGAGGGTGGCTTTAGGGACTAGGTAGATAGAGGATGCTTCTCGTACAGATAGTTTTAGGTCTTTTTAGATAGCTGCAATTACAAGGATTATGCAGCTTTCTTTTAAAGAAGAATCCATTGTTATACGTAGAGGAAAGGTGTTTAAAAGAAAACTAGTGTAGGATTAGGTGTACGTGCGTCGCTCACTATAATGCGTCGCTCACTATGCATATACGTTATAGGATACTACTATTAAAATAGCCTCTTTAGATTACTAAAAAACTCTTTAATTAGGTTAAAGTTTAGTAAGTATAGAGGAAGAAACTTAAGAATAACGCTAGCAGTATTATAGGCTTCCTTAATATCTTTTTACTTATAGAAGCTTATGTTATCTATAATAATAACTAACTTTAGTGTAAGAAAAGTAGTATACTTTAGTAGTAGTCTTTATGTTAACTATATAAAGAAGCTATTACTATTTATTATCCCTAGGTATATTATAACATTAATAATACTATTAAGGGTAAGGGCTAGTAAGATCTAATACTATTAACTATACTTAAGGATAGTCTTTTAATAGGCTTTAAGACCTTTTAGCACTTATCCTATTCTTTATAACCTAGTATACTTATTAACACTAGACTTATTAATAAATATAAGCTACTATAGGTTATATTTTTAGATATAATATAACTAGGTATACTAAAGATCTTTATCTTATTAGGTAGTAATTAGATAGATCTTTTCTAATAACTAGCTAGTAGCCTTAAGTTACCTACTAAGATTTAACTTATAGAGAGTTATACTAAATTATTTAAGTAGGAAATTATTTATCTTATTAAAGGTAAGGTTATTATAATATACTAGAAGCTCTAATAGCTTATAAAGCTACTAGATCTCTAGCTTTATTTAACTATACCTTATAATAGGGTATCTTTTTACCTACCTAATTATAAGGTATTAATATTACTACTGTCTTATAGTTTAGATAGTATACTTTATCTAAGTAGCTATTTCCTTATTTATCTTCTCTATTAATATTAAGATCTATACTATCTTCCTCTAATTATCCTTATCTAGCATTAGTACTATTATTATCTATATTTAATTAATTAATCTAGTATTTAGTTTAGTATTTAGTTTAATTAGCAGTAGAGGGAGATAATAAGGATAAGGGTATTATAGGTATTATAGGTATTATAAATATCTTAAGCCCTATTAAATTAAGATAGTAATCTTAAGTAGCTTTTTAGTACTTACCTATAAGTATAATAAATTTAGTCTTATTAGTTAAGATAGTAATTTTAAGTAGCTTTCTAGTGCTAGTAGGTAGCTTATATAGGGTCTAAATAGCTTTACTTTAGGTAGCTAGTAATAGTAACAGTAATAGTAATAGTAACGTTAGTTGCAGTATTTTAATATTAATAGGTCTATAATTTATGATTTCCCTAGTGAAAAAGTGGTTAGATTAGATAGGTAAGCATTTTACATTTACGCATAGACAAAAAGTTGATTTACGAACGCTGCCAACGCAACGGAGTGTATCTCTTCACATGTCAATGTTCCCTCCCCTTGAGAATGCCCCTTGGTACTCCCCGGATCATGCTTTGTGTCCCATGGAAGCAGTAGGGGCTGAAAAAGTCTCTATTCGTCCTTCATATCTGAGTAAAATTGTTCTAGGCGTTGAACGAAATACGTTGGTATCGTTCCAAGTCGCAGCCTTGCACTTGAGTAAACGTAAACATCGTGTGGGTCGCACTCGCCCATGCTAGAATACACATTAGACCTATTGCAAGTGTCGTCTATTAGACCCCCCTCTCATCATAGCTTCTTCGGCTCCGGCTGCTCTTGGGGAGGCGCAAGGCCGCCCTTGGCGCGTCGGCCCTCGCTGAGAGACTGCGCGAACTTGGACCTCTCCCGGATGACCGGGCCCTTCCAGTAGATGAGATAGACCGGGATGGTGACCAAGAACGCGAGGCAGGCGAGGACGGTGCTCGCGTACTCGGTGTGGCGGGAGTTGCCGATGTTCTCGTAGAGGGGGGCCGAGTACATGGCGGCCACGCCGGCGAGGAAATCCCGGGCGAAGCCGTTGCCGCCGGTGGCCGAGGCCGAGTACGGGCCGTAGGCGGCGATCATGTAGTCCACCGTGCTCATGTAGATGGCGAAGTTGGCGATGGCGATCAGGCACGAGAAGATCATGGGCGCGATCCAGTGGGACTCTGGCGGCCCCATCGACGTCCAGGCGAAGCCGAAGAGGCCGATGGTCTCGAGGGGCGCGAGATACAGAAGCCATTTCAGGCGGCGCTCGGGGGCCAGGGCGTCGGGCCCCTTTGCCCTCATGACGCGGTGGTCCCTGATGATCCAGGGGACGTAGGAGATGTACGCCAGGACGTAGCCGACGTTGATGGGGATGAAGGCCCAGGCCTTCTGGAGGGTCCCGAACCTCCACTTGTCGAAGACGGGCGTGAAGCCCTCCTGGAAGGTGAAGATCAGGGCGTCGGAGAAGCCCGAGAGGAGGGAGCACGACAGCACGATGGGCTCGCGGAGGAACATCTCAAAGGGGCGCACCCACGTGACGGCGAACTCGCGCATGGACAGGCGCGGCGCCTTGACCTCGTTGGGCCCGTAGACGCCGGCGTCCTCGCCGGACGTGCGGCGGCGCCTGGCCTCCCGGTCCATGATGATGGTGGCGCGGCTCTCGGGCATGAAGAAGTGGACGCACTGGACGACGACGCCGAAGACGAGCTGGATCCAAAAGGCTTCAGTACCAGGGCAGGAACTTTTGGATCGGGCCGCCGACGACGGGGCCGACGGAGGTGCCGAACACGGACGAGAGGACGACGAAGAGGACGGCCCACTGCTGTTCCTCGGGCTGGTAGAGGTCGGCGACCATGCCGAGGGTGACGCTGCCGCCGGCCGAGCTGAGGCCGCCCTGGTGGAGGGGGGAAAGGGGGGAAGTATTAGCTGAATCTGTTCATGGGACGTAGGGGTTTTTGCCTTCCCAACATACCAGTGCTCGGGCGACGATGATGCTACCAAAATTGGGAGCCAACGCGGCGAGGATCTGCCACATGTTGACCAGGAACAGGGAGCATCTGTAAGTGTACTCTCAGTGTCAGACAAATAACAACTAGTTCCAACCACGATGAGTAATAGCCAAACACAAAAAGAAAAAAGAAAAGAGAGAAAAAAAAAACACTGACTGCAAGATCCTCCATCGCCCAAACTCCTCGCTCCAAGGCGCCCAGAGCTCGCAGCCAAAGGCGTAGAGGACGAGAAAGGCGCACTGGCCCGCGCGGGCGGCCTGCTCGCTGACGTGGAACGCCTCGCTGAGCGGGGTGACGGCGCTCGGGTAGACGCTGGTGTTGAAGTTCATCGAGACCTGGACGGCGAAGATGGAGGACAGGAGCATCCACTTCTTCCACGCCGGCCAGGAGTAGCCGAGCAGGTGGTAGCACTCGTCCTCGGTCATGACGCGCTTCCCGTTGGCGGTGTACTCGGGCGGCTGTTTGCGGCGGCTGCTGCTGCGCAGGTCGTCACGGCCCTGGGTTCCTCCGGCCTCCTCATCCCGGCCCGGTCCGTCTTGGAAGAAGGCGGCCCCGTTGGAATTGCTGGACCGGTTCTCGGGCTCTTCTCCGAGCGGGTACTGGGCTTTCTCGGCGTCGAAGCTCGGTCCGACCCGCGTCGCGCTGCTGTCCCGTGTCCGGGCCGTGTCGCCGACGTTACTCGGCCGGGAGGCCCGAGGGCTGCCGGGAGGTGGCGTGGAAGCCCCCATGGGTATTGGCCAGCTGGTTATCTGCGACAAGCGGCCTTCCCGCGGCACGAGCGGGCGAGGTCTGTGATGCGAACGCGAGTTGACGTAAGGAAGCAGTAATTATACCGTCAGGCAGCGTTGGTGTGGCGTCTCGATCGTCGATTTGGGTAAGTAAGGACAGGCGAGAGTGCGTATCCTTGACGAGCAACTATTTATAATCGGTCGAAAGCCCGGCTATAAAGACGGATGGAAATCAACGACCAGACATTCTTTATCCTGATCCAATATTATTCGACCCAACCGAGAACGACGATTACAGTCGACCTTTATCAGTCAACCTTTCCCCCCCCTTCTGGGATATTACCGCCTACCGAGGGCCTCCTACGTCAAACTGGAGATATGACGCTATCAAGCCAAGAATGTTTCTCGCAGTCCTACACCACGGTTACTCTGTGGCCGTCGGTGGACAGAAAGACAAGGAAGGGGGCCGGTCCTCATAGGAAGATCCAACGACGTATGAATCGAGCCTGGCCGGTCTCCGCACATTATCACATAGTAAATCCGACGCTTCTATCCGGCGGAGCTGGGAATAATAGTGGACAACACCAGACATAAATAAAAAAAGGACCAAGACCGAAGAACAAACAGCAAATAGGAAAATAAAATAAAAACCCCACCCCCCAAATCATCTTCGCTGGGGACGGGGTCGCGAGAAAACTTCGCAGGCACCACGGGAGCTGCGACTTGACATCATGGCGAAGTGAGAACTCGCGGAAAGGCGGGTCGGCGGTGGCAACTATGACGGAAACCGTGGAACCCGACGAAAGCGCGAGTCCATGTCCTTCATCGCCGATTATCAGTGTTTCGAGGGGGGGGGGGTTTGCGGTCTCGCCCGAATCCTGAAAACCCACGAGGACGAGAATCCGGTATTATGCCTCGTGCCGATGGACAGGCAGCCCTCCCCTCCCCCTCGCAGCTACTCTATGTATGCTCCAGGCTCGGTGGCGGAGTGTGCTGGAGCCTGGTTATGGTTAACCCCGAAGCATATCTGTTACTCCTTCGCCGTCCGTCAGAACGTTCCTAGGCATGCGCGATGATGTTGAACTGCTCACTGATGAGTGGAGTGAGGGTGATTACGAAAGCAGCAGCTCCGTGGGGAGTCGCTGTGGACCGATTCGAGAGCTTTGGCTGGTAATGGAAGTGTTTTCTGACATGAGGTTTTTAAACCCGTAGCCAGTGATGCAGGCTTGCTCTCCGAGTAGGGCCGTGTCAAGAGCCAGGGTTGCCCATTGTACTCGGTGTTCAGTTGTGAAGCTATTATGGGTTACTTAGTCAACAATGAGATTGTATTTCGCTTGGGATTAGGCCGTGTCAACATGAGCAATGTGATCCAATAAGTACAGGTGTGCTGGTTATAAATTACCAAGCTTCTGTCATGCTAAATGTGATAGTGGTTTATGGTGCGTTCAAGGCCGAGTTGAGACCATCCACAGGCACGGAGACCATTCCGCGGGAATCTAGAGGCGCCAAATTGGTTGAGACATTCGAGCAACAGCAGACCAAGTAGGCCTCTTTTCTCTCTGCATTGAATTGAGAAGGAACAGGAAAGCGTCTACATCCATCACATGTCGTCGTGATAATTATCAAAGGGCTAAGCCGGCCAAGCGATCTGGTCGCGACCGATCATCCAACCAAAGGTTGGCGCCGTGACGGGAAAGTATGGGCCTATGAAGCTTGGCCAAACAAACTCGGTTGGGCATGACCGCAGGCGAGAGGATGACCCATGATGTCTTGAGAGTTAAGAGGCCCGAGCCGTGAAGAGTGGCTGCCTGGTTGGCGCTCCTACGGAATTCATTATTGGGCTGATTGAACCAATCGGGCCATCCATGAAGGGTCACTGGCCGTTTTCTTGAGATTTTTGACGGCGGATGATCTTTCGATTCATTGTCATGGTTTTTATCAATTCAGAGGCGAAGATGCCGAGGTCGATTTTCCCACCAAACATTATGTTCAAAGCCAATGGCTTCAAGTCTCTCTCGCAACGGTTGAACCGCACTTACCAGGGTAAGGGTTAGGGTCAGGGTTATGGTCAAAAGATACTCTCCATCAAAGGAACACCCAGCCCATGGCCCATAACTAGAGCAAGTGCGTAGTTATTTGTCAATGACACTTGAGGCGCGAGAACAACACCCTCATAGGACTGACTGCCTTGACTTAACTGACCCTGCGTTATCTGTCTCTCGGCTGAGCGTTGGCGACAACGAGTCAGGATCTTTGTCAAACTTTGACAAAGTTGGCGAGGGATTTCCTTCGACCAATGACATGTTTTGCGGGTA
>PJEX01000119.1:89124-100350 GCA_005350895.1 Colletotrichum tanaceti
GGGGGGGGGGGGGGGCATAACGGGAAAGGCAATGACGCAGAGGGAACGGAACTCCAAGCGAACCGATATGACAGGCTGTACCGACGAGAGCGTTGGGGGCCACAACCAAACTTGTCCGTCCAGCTAGCGTTTGGGCGAAGACTGCCAGGCACGACGAGGTGTTGCAATGGCCGTTCAACGAGAGCCCCTCCTCTCCCCCCCTGGACCGCCGTTGCGATGGCTGCATCCTCTGGAGGCTACGCTAGCTCGGTCAGCGCCTAATTACTCTGTAAGCGCTGGCATGAGAGCGGAGAACAGAGGGCGGCGTGTGGAGTGAACATGGGGCCGAAAGACGATGGACTCAAATGTTGTTGTGCGATTGGCCGGATCGGGTCCGGATGCTCGATATAGAACATGTGTTGTATCCGTACGTAGTGTACACATACATACAACACACCTGGGCTGTGCATGGCGCTTCCGAGGCGTCAGGCCTTTAGTCTCTTGGTCTTGGACGGGGTTGGCATCCTTCTGGGCTTCTTACTTGATGCCATTCCTTCACCCCGCAAGGATCAAGATTATTCTAATCATGTTGCATATCCGAAAGTTCAACTGGAGATGCAACCCAACCAACCTAAGAGCTGCTACCCTTGAGCTGAGACATATCCACCAGAGATTCACATCAGCGCCGATGGTTTAGTGGTAAAATTCTCCGTTGCCATCAAGCAGCGTCGGGGAGCCGGGGGTTCGATTCCCCCTCGGCGCAGTTCTTTTGCAGTTTAGACAGACACACATGGTGTCTTGTTTTCTGAACTTTGGTTTTGAACATTGTTTGAGTATACTGGATCATTCATGCTTTTTTGATTTCAAGGGCCACTACAGTCTTGCTACCGAGTCTTCTGCCAAGAGATGCCTTTGCACCTTGCCCGAGCCTGTCCGCGGAAACTCCCCGACAAAGACAGTCTCCCGCGGTACCTTGAACCGGGCAAGCCGCGCCTGGCAATGACTGACCAGGTCTGCGTGCGCGAGCTGGGACCCGGGTGCCGTGATCACGTAGGCGCGCCCCGCCTCGCCCCAGAGCTGGTCCGGCACGCCGACCACCGCGACGTCGACGACGCCGGGGTGCTCGGCCAGCGCGGCCTCGACCTCGGCGGGGTACACGTTCTCCCCCCCCGAGATGAACATGTTCTTGCGCCGGTCGATCAGAAAGACGTACCCGTCCTCGTCCACCCGTCCGACGTCGCCGGTCCGGAACCATCCGTCGTCCGTGAAGGCGGCGACGTCCTCGTCCCGCCGGTTCCAGTAGCCGGGGGTGACGCTCGGACCCGACACTAGGATCTCGCCCGGCGCGCCGACGGGGACATTTCGGTCCCGATCGTCGACCACTCGGACCGCCGTCAACGGGCCCGGGAGACCCACAGAACCGGCTTTGACGCCGATGAGATCCCGGGACAGCGGCATACCGGAAGCCGTCCCGATCTCGGTCGAGCCGTAGCCGTCGACCATGCGGACACCGCGGCCCAGCCACCACCTGACGCGGGCCGGCGGGTTCGGGGCCCCGCCGGTGAAGAGCGCTTTCAGGGTGGTGGTCCATCCCGACGGGTCAAAGTTGGGCGCGCGGGCGAGGGCGTCGGCCATCTGGGGCACGCAGAAGTAGTGGGTGACGCGCAGCCCCGAAGCGTCGCCTCGGCCGAGGCGGGCGTTGGTGACCTCGGGGTCGAACTTGGGCGACACGACGCAGGTGCCGCCGCGCATCACGGCCGGGCCCGTCTGGGCGATGAGGCCCATGAGGTGGAACATGGGCCCGTCGCAGAGGAAGACGCTGTCGGCGTCCACCTCGGCCAGCACGCCAAAGTTGATCGTCGTGGCCAGGATGGACCGGCCGGTCAGCCGGACGCCCTTGGGCGCCCCGGACGTCCCCGACGTGTAGAGGATGACCCTCGTCTCGGTCGAGGGTCGCGCGTTCAGGCGGGGGCCGGGCTCGGCAGCGTCCACGGCCGCAGCGAAGCTGGAGAGGCCGACGTGGCGGCAGCCAGGGGGCAGCAGCAGGCCCCCGCCCGGTGGGTCGGGGCCGGGGTCGGGGCCGGGCTCGAGTGGCAGGTCAGTGAGGAGGAGGACGGGCGTGCAGTCGAGCAGCAGCTTGGCGAGCTCGGGCCGGGCGAGTCGCCAGTTGAGCGGGACGTGGATGGCGCCCAGTCTCGCGAGGGCGTGGTGCAGGATGATCTGATGGACGCTGTTGGCGCAGACGGTGGCCACTCTGTCTCCGGTCTGGACACCACCACCACCACCACCACTACACTCACCAGAGTCACCACCACCGTCACGTACCCCCAGTCCGCGCAGGACGGTCGTCGCGCGCTGTACGTCGGCGTTGAGTTCCGCATACGTCCATCGGCGGTTGGTCGAGAGGTCGATGCAGGCCAGGCCGGTCGGCCGTAAACGCGCATGAAGCAGGACTGGATCTGGGGCGGGGAAACCCATCACTCCGATTCGGGGGAGGGGGAGTTGTGGTTCGAGAGGGAGAGAGGGATTCGAAATGGAATTTATGAGAGAGAGAGAGAGAGAGAGATAGAGAGAGAGTTGTCGTCTTTGTGGAGTTTGTAGCGTAATTATGCCTGTGTTGTTGGTATCAACTGGTTGGAGACAGACAATGAGTCTCGAGGAGTAAACGTTTGTTCGGTCCTCGGCAAATCCCTGTACTAGATAGATGCTGGTGACACGTTGGGTTGGCCAAAGAGACAGATTTTGGTGATTAATACCTATGTTAATAATAGTTGGTTGGTTGCTCTAGAGGAGTCCAACTTTTGAGAAAAGAACAAAATTCTGAACATAAGGTAGGCGAGGGAATACGGAACTTTTGATGGTGGATTTGTTGAAAAGCATCTGACCCCTTCGTATATTCTTCTGCACCAACAAGACAAGACG
Source organism: Colletotrichum tanaceti (assembly GCA_005350895.1). NCBI lineage: Eukaryota > Fungi > Ascomycota > Sordariomycetes > Glomerellales > Glomerellaceae > Colletotrichum > Colletotrichum tanaceti. Next base: position 92,026 of record PJEX01000119.1, read on the forward strand.
TTGAGGGGGCCTTTTCCCATTTCTAGTCGTCGTCGTCGTCGTCCTCGTTGTCGGGCTTGCAGCATATTCCCAAGCGCCTTTTCCACGTGCAGATACCCACCATCCACCCCCGTCTCACTCTCTTCATATCGGTTGGAGACGGATTCTACACATATGCAGGTCATGTCTTTTGGTGTGCGTGTGTGTGGGGGGGTGAACTAACACACCTCGTTGCTGCGCCGTAAGACGAGACCCTAGGTAGATCCATCATCCTGCGCATCCTACGCTACCCTTCCAACGGGATTTAATCCGTATCCGTCCGTGGCCATTTCGAACCGGGAAAGACTTCGTGGGGATACAAAGTACCTACAGCTCCTCACCCGCCGATGGGTTGGCGCACTTCTCTCTCTCTCTCTCTCTCTTTCTCTCTGACATATCCACACCACTCACTCACCCACCAGCGCAGGCCACAGATCGTGACAGATGTGCATGTCTCGGCCGGCCAGCGAGGCCGTCTGTCTGTCTGTCTGTCTTTTCTGCCTGCCTGCATTCTGCAAGAGCTCGACAGGGATCCAAGACTTGGAGCTCGCCAGAAAGCCCGCGCACGCATGCCGACCCCCCGTTCGTCGGACCGACCTCAGCCACCCGGCTTTGGGCCTCGATGTGGCCGGACCCAAATCCATCGGCCAACCCCGGTGTTCCTGCTGCGCCGTACGCTAGTTGGGTGCCTGTTCATCCTGATTCCTACCTTATGTACCATGATATGTCTACCTAGACTTGTTGGTTACATGCGTGCGGTCCTCAAGAGGTTATTTACGTACACACATTCACACACATGCATGATACATTTCACCAATTTCACCGGAGCATGTGCACCATGGTGCACCACCCGAGGGAACCTGATTATGGATACCTCGGACTGGCGATCCAGTTGGATCAGGCATGCTACGGTATGCCATCCATGCGGCATGCCGTGCCATGGCTTAGCCGCCAACTGCTGCATGCTCGCAATCGAACCACCATTGGATTGACGAGAGGGGGTGGAGGGACTTCTCTCTCTCTGGTCGTCCCGATCGCGTGCCTCGAGTATGCTCATCATGACACTTGTATCGATTTGGATATCCCTCCCTGCAGATCTTGCACATAAGCTAGACATGGCCCATGAACTGTGACATGAACTGGCTCCGTTCTTCTAATTCTTCAGCGCAGTCCAGAAAGAAATATCAGCCTACATTGTTTTTTGGGGGACGACTAGCAACAAACAAACATACAAACAGTAACAAACAGCAGACCAAAGGGTCTAATAACTATCACAAGAAACCAACCCCCCCCAATTCTCCCCTCAACCGAAGACAATCGTTTCTTTTTTTGCGCCAGCCATCATGTGCAATGATGCTGATGCCCCCTTGACGGGTGCGGCCTGCCATGGCGAGCCTCGCGGCGCCAGCCTCTACGAACCGATCGCCATCATCGGCATGGGCATGCGGCTGCCCGGCCGCGTCCACAACGCCGCCGACTACTGGGACCTCCTCGTCAACGGCAAGAGTGGCCGCTGCCGCGTGCCGGAGAGCCGGTACCGCGTCGACAACTGGTACGGCCCCGGCAGGCCGTCCCACGTCCCGACCGAGCACGGGTACTTCCTCGAGGAGCTGAACCTCGCGCACGTCGACCCGGGCTTCTGGTCCTTCACGAGGCGGGAGGCCGAGCTCATGGACCCGCGGCAGCGCCTGTTCCTCGAGGTCGCCTACGAGGCCCTCGAGAGCTCCGGCTCGACGTCGTGGAGGGGCGCCGACGTCGGCGTCTACGTCGGCGCCATGGGCGACGACTGGTCGCTGATCGAGAGCCACGACCAGCAGAACCTCAACCCGACCCGGCCGGACGTGTACGGCGACTACATCCTGGCCAACAGGGCATCGTACGAGTTTGACCTGACAGGGCCGAGGTGAGCTGGTGTTCCGTCTCTCTTACTTACTCTCACACTCACACTCACTCTCACTCTCACACTCACACTCACACTCATACTCACTCTCACTCTCACTCTCACACTCACACTCACACTCACACTCACTCTCACACTCACACTCACACTCACACTCACACTCACACTCACACTCACACTCACACTCACACTCACACTCACACTCACACTCACTCTCACACTCACTCCCACACTCACACTCACTCTCACTCACTCACTTACACATCCTCTCCACCACACTAACACCCTGAACCAGCCTCGTCGTACGGACCGCGTGCTCCGCGTCCATGGTCGCGCTGCATCAAGCTTGCCGGGACCTGCACAGCGGCGACTGCTCGTCGGCGCTCGTGGGCGGCGCCAACCTCATCCTGACGCCCAAGGACACGGCCGTGATGCACCAGAACGGGGTGCTCTCGCCCTCGGGGACCTGCAAGAGCTTCGACGCCGACGCCGACGGGTTCGCGCGGGGCGAGGGGGTGTCGGCCATCTACGTCAAGAGGCTGTCGGACGCCGTGAGGGACGGCGACCCGATCCGCGCCGTCATCCGCTCCACCTGCGTCGCCGGCAACGGCAGGACGCCCGGGTTGACGACGCCGAACCCCGCGATCCACGAGAGGCTGATGAGGAGGGGCCACGAGATCGCCGGCATCGCCGACCTGTCCAAGACCGCCATGGTCGAGTGCCACGGCACCGGGACCCCTGTAAGTTTTCGACCTTTCGACCTTTCGAACGCGGCACGCAAGCGCCGGCAAGTCGCCCGGGGCGGCTTTTGAAGCTTGCAGCCTTGCTGACGAGCTCTTTCTTTGCTTTATCTTTAGGTTGGGGACCCGTTGGAAGTCAGTGCTGTTGCCAATATCTGGGGTCAGGATGGTATCTACATCGGATCGGTAAGCTGGAACAATAGGCCATGTGCCAGTTCTCTCTCTGTCTCTCTCTCTCCCTCTATATATATCCATATATACACCACCTCTCTCTCTCAACCCCAAAAACAGCCAAATTAACACACGGGATGGCAGGTGAAACCAAACCTCGGCCACTCCGAAGGAGCGTCGGGCCTCTCGAGCATCATCAAGATGGTGCTGGCGCTGGAAAACTCAACAATCCCGCCCAACATCAACTTCAAAACGCCCAACCCAAGAAGTGAGTCTTGTGACTCTTTGTGACACAGAAACCAAACCAAACCGTCTGCCCTCCGAGTTTGAAACGGCTGCTGATTCGGAGGTTTTCAAAAAGTCCCATGGGAAAGCGCCAAGCTCAAGGTCCCGACAGAGGCTCTGCCTTGGCCGTCTGACAGGCTTGAAAGAGTCTCGGTCAACAGCTTTGGCATCGGCGGCTCCAACGCCCACGTAAGATGTCTATCTCTCTCTCTCTCTATCTCTCTAACTCTCTCTCTCTCTATCTCTCTCTCTCTATCTGTCTCTCTCTATCTCTATCTCTCTCTCTCTCCCTCTCTCTCTATCTCTCTCTCCCTCTCTCTCTTCCTCTCCCTCTCTACTGGTTGCCTCCCTCCCTACACAATAGTCTGATATGTTTCGTTAGGTCCTGCTTGAGTCTGCTGCTTGCTTCGGCCTCCCCCTCCCAGCGAAGCCAGCGAAGCCAGCGAAGCCCGCAAACGGAACCGAGCACGGCGGTGCTCTCACCCAACGCTTGCTGGTGCTGTCAGCCAGGAACCCGGACTCGGTCCACGCCCTGAGCAAGAACATCGGAGAGTACCTGAGCCGGTGCCCCGGGAGCTTGCACGATGTGGCATACTCGCTGGCCTCGCGCCGGGAAGCCCACACGCACCGCGCGTTCTGCGTGACGGACGGCGACGTGAACGACGTGCCGCTGAAGATGTCGCCGGTGACGATCACGAAGCCGGGGAGCCGCCCGCCGCCCGAGCTGGTTTGGATCTTCACCGGCCAAGGGGCGCAGTGGGCGCAGATGGGCAAGGAGCTCGTGGAACAGGAGCCCCTTTTCCGACGACGGATCGATAGTCTGGACGAGGTCCTCGCCGGCCTTTCCGAGTCTCCATCCTGGACGTTGAAGGGTAAGTTTAAATCACATATTAACTCTCTCTCTCTCTCTCTCTCTCTCTCTCAGCCCAAACTCCCGTTTAATTACAAGAATACCGCTAACCAATTCCATTCCTCCCCTTTCGCAGAGATGCTTCTGGCCCCGAAAGACGAAAGCCGGCTGTCCGAGGCCGAGTTCTCGCAGCCGTGCCTCGTGGCCATCCAAGTCGCCCTCGTCGACCTCCTCCGCTCCTGGGGCCTCGCGCCGAGCGCGGTCGTGGGCCACTCGTCGGGGGAGACGGCCGCCGCGTACGCGAGCGGCGCCATCACGGCCGAGGAGGCGATCCTCGTCGCCTACCACCGCGGCCAGATCACGCGCGTCATCAAGGCCGCCCACCGCGGCGGCGGCATGGCGGCCGTGGGGCTCGGCCGGGAGCAGGTCGAGGCCCGGTTCCTGCGGCCAGGGGTCATTGTCGGGTGCGAGAACTCGCCGTCCAACGTGACCCTCTCGGGCGAGGGCGATGTTTTGGGGGAGATTCTGGGGGAGATTCGGTCGAGGCACCCGGAGGTAGTTGCGAGGAGCCTCCGAGTCGAGTGCGGATATCATTCTCGTGAGTTTTTGTCTCTATCTTTATCTGTCTTTATCTCTTCCTCTTCCTCTACTTCATCACCAACTAAAAAACCTATAGAACACATGCAGAGCGCGGCTGGCGACTTTACATCGCGCTTGGAGGGACTCTCGCTCCAGAACAAACCCCCCCGCGTCCCCTTCTACTCCTCCGTCACCGGCGTCAAGAACACCGACATGTCCGCCTCGTACTGGGTCCGAAACGTCGTCTCGCCCGTCCTCTTCAGCACGGCGGTCCAAGCGGTCCTGGACGACTTGGAGTCGCCCGTCTTCGTCGAGCTCGGCCCGCACTCCGCCCTCGCCGGGCCCCTCCGCCAGATCATGCAGGCCCGGAACAGGACGGCCCTGTACGTCCCGACCCTGGTGCGCGACCAGGACGCCGTCGGCACCCTCTTCAAGGCGGCCGGCGAGCTCTGGTCGGCCGGCGTCGACATGGACGTGGCGGCCGTCAACCCCGGCGGCGGCGCCGTGTTCCTGACGGACTCGCCCACGTACCCGTGGCATCACAAGGAGGAGTTCTGGCTCGAGGGCAGGCTGCCTCGCAGCTGGCGCTTCCGGCCGTTTGCCCACCACGAGCTCCTCGGCTCGCGGGTCGAGGAGACCTCGGACGCGTGTCCGGCCTGGCGATGCAACCTGCGCCTCCAAGACGTGCCGTGGCTCCGGGACCACGTCGTCGGGCACGACGCCGTCTTCCCCGCGTCCGGGTTCGTCGCCATGGTCGGCGAGGCCCTGAGACAGCTCACGGGAGGATCCGACGTCGTTGTCGACTTCACCCTGAACCACGTCTCCCTCGAGGTCGTTTTGGCGCTCGGCGACGAGGCCGTGGAGCTCGTGACGGTTCTCAACCCGACGACACGATCGAGGCCACCGCTGGGCCACCAGCAGCAGCAGCAGCAGCCGGCGACGACGACCTACGACTTCTCGATATCGTCGCTCAGCGCGGGGAGCAAGACATGGGTCAAGCACGTCTCGGGCCAGTGCAGAGCCGGCTCCGCACGGAACCCCGTCTTGCCCCCGGCCGCCGAGATGCCGTCCGCGACCGCCCACCAACTTCCGCTCCCGCGCCGGGTCTCGGCAACGTCCTTCTACAACACCTGGAGGAGGTTCGGGCTGAACTACGGCGCCGCCTTCCGCGGCCTCTCCGGCGTCAGCTCACACGTCTCCGAGTCCAAAGCCGCCGCCACCCTCCTCGACGACGGGCACTCGGCATACAGCAACGCCGTCTACGCGGTCCACCCGGCGACCCTGGACGCGAGCATGCACGTGGCCATGGTCGCCGGCTGCCGGGGCCTGGAACGGAATTACAAGAGGCTGGAGGTGCCCGACTTCTTCCAAGAGATCTACGTCCGGAAGCCGACGGGGTCGATCCAGGTCGTCGCGAGCGCCGGGGCCCCGGGGCAGCTGCGGAACGCCTCTTCTGCGGCCAACATCATCGGCGTCTCTGGGGGAGAGGTCGTCATCGACATCTCCGGGCTGCAGGTCCGCGCCGTCGACTACAACAACAACAGCAGCAGCAGCAGCAAAAACCTCGACGAGGGGGAGAAGGACACGCACGCCGGCGTCGTCCTGGAGTGGAAGCCCGACATCGACTTCGCCAGCCCCGCGCAGCTGTTGCGCCGGCGCGACGCGGACGCCGGCCGCTCGCATGTGCTCGACGAGCTGGTGCTGGCCTGCGTCATCGACCTGCGCGCCCAGCTCCAGCTCCTCCCGGCCACGCAGCCGCACCTGGTCGGCTTCAAGAGCTGGCTCGACGCGTCGTACCGGGAGGCCATGACGGGGCAGTATCACCCCGAGGTCCCCGGGTCGTTCGAGATCGCCACCATGAGTCACGAGAAGCGGCACGAGTTCTTCTTGGAGAGGCTCGAGGCCTGCAAGACCGCCGTAGCTGTCTCGGACTCGGACACGGACACGGCAGACGGCGTCTCGGACACGGCAGACGCCGTCTCGGACATGGCCCAGGCCGTCTACCGGGTCCAGACCTTCGGCGCGGGCTGCTTCTCCGGCTCGCCGCACGCCGTCACGATGCTGACCCAGCCCGACCATCTCGCCGCATCTCTCCGGTTGATCGACGACGTGGACCTTTCCGACCTGCTCCGGCTCCTGCAGCACAAGAAGCCGAACATGAGCATCCTGCACATCGATCCCGCGCCCGGGTCGGACGACGTGTCGTCTGTCTTTCTGCCCCCCCCAGGAGGAGACAAGCATAGTCATACCGTAACCCGCTGCACCTACATCTACACCGGTACGCACGCCGAACCGGCCCAGCCGATCCAAAGGCGGTTCCGATCAACGCCGGCCGCCAAGTACAAGCAGCTAGTGATCGACGAGGACCCCATGGCCCAAGGATTCGCAGAGGAGTCGTTCGATCTCATCATCTCCCAGCCGACCATGTCCTCCTCCTTCTCGACGGACTCCATCATCAACATGCGCAAGCTGCTGAAGCCCCGAGGCCGCCTGATCCTCCGGCATGCCAACCCGGCCTCCAAGGTCCTCCGGCTCGCCTTCGGTCTCGTTCCCGGGCTGCTCAACGGCAACCACGACGGCGCCGAGTCGCCGGTGCAGCCGGTCGACCTGCGGGATCAGCTGAGCCGCGCCGGCTTCGACGACGCCTCGGCCGTCACCTTCGCCGGAGAACACGGCAAGATCACCGTGGCGGCGCCGAGCCAGTATTCCGCCAAGCCGACGAGGGCGAGCGTCCTCTGCCGGGATCCCGGCCACCCCGCCGTGTCCGGCGTCCTGGCGCTGCTGCGATCCCGGGGCCTCCTCCTCGCCCCGCAGTGCTTCTCTCCCGGCCAGGACCTGCCCCGGGGCCAGCCCGTCCTGTGCCTGCTGGACCTCGAGGCCCCGTTCCTCCACGCCGTGGACGCCGCGCGATGGGAGGGGCTCAAGAAGTCGCTGTTCTCGGCGCAGGACGAGAGGGCGCTCTGGGTCACGGGCGCCTCGCAGGTGAGCGGCGGCGGCGGGGGCGGTTCCTGCAGAGACCCGAACTACGCCCTGACGCTGGGATTCGCGCGCAGCGTGCGGCGGGAGCTGTCGATGGACCTGGCGACCCTCGAGCTGGAGTCCTTCGACGACGAAGGGTGGGCCGCCGTGGCCGCCGTGTTCGAGTCTTTCGGGGGCCGGCCCGGCGGCGGCGGCGAGGTCGAGTCGGATACCGAGTACGTCTTCTCCGGCGGGGCGATCCGGATCTGCCGGTTCCGGCCGGTCAAGGTCCTGGACGAGCTGAGAGAAAGGTACGACAACGACGACAACGACGACGACGTCCCGAAGCAGGTGAAGATGGCCAAGCCCGGACTCTTGCAGACACTTCGGTGGGAAGAGACGGAGCACGTCGCTCTGGACGGCGATCGTCTCCAGATTGCGGTACGAGCCGTTGGGCTTAACGCCAAGGTAAACTACCTATACATAATGATGTTCAACTGTCCAACCAACCCAGGAATGACATGAGAGATTCGGTCACACTTACACCCGTTTCCCCTAGGATCTACTACGTGCCTCACTGCGTTCAACCCCCTCGAACGACACCAACGGCCTCGGCAACTTCGGGCTCGAGGGCAGCGGCGTCGTTGTCGACGTGGGACCCGACGCTCGCCAGTTCCGCGTCGGCGACCGGGTCGCCTTCAGCCACGACAACGCCCTGTCTACCCTGGCCACGTTGTCCGAGACGCTCTGCGCAAGGATGCCGGACTCGATGGGCTTCGAAGAAGCCGCGTCCACGCCCTACTCGTTGGGCACAGCCCTGTACG
>PJEX01000119.1:100450-121929 GCA_005350895.1 Colletotrichum tanaceti
CCCCCCCCCCCCCCCCCCCCCTCTGCTTAATCTCTCTCTGTTTCTTCTCTTCTCTTCTCTGACTGATCCATGTATTATTATCTCCCAGATCTTCTGCACCGTCGAGTCCCCAGACCAAGAGAGTTATCTCGCCGCTTCCTACGGCATCCCCCACAACCATATACTCAGCTGCAAGGACGCTTCTTTCGCGCAGAGAGTCCTCCGATCGACTGGCGGCGTCCATGTCGTGTTCAACACGTTGTCCGACTTCATCCAGGAGTCCTGGAGCTGCGTCGCGCCGCTGGGCACCCTGGTTCATGTTGTCCAGGATAGTAGTAATACCACCGGCAGGCCAGCGACCCAACTCCAGATGGATCTGTCGAGCAGCAACCGGACGTTCGTGACCGTCGACCTGGATGATCTGAGGGTCCAGCGGCCTCGAGAATGCACTCGGTAAATATGCTCTCTTCTTTCTCTTCCGCCGGATGTGCTCGTGTTCGTGGTTGCTTTTCAGCCTTTCAAGGTCACTGACTCGACTCGACGACGTCTAGCCTCTTGGAGCAGGCCTTCACGCTCACCAGGTTCGGCCTCAACGAGCCCGAGCCGCCGGCGATCAAGACCTTCCCGGCGTCCGACGTGGCGGCGGCGTTCCAGCATCTCCGATCCCCCGGGCGCATCGGACGGGTCGTCGTGACCATGCCCGACAGCGGCGGTGAGCTCCGGGCGCGCCCCATGCGCTCCCGGATGGTCCTCCGCCCGGACCGGACCTACATCATCGTCGGCGGCGTCGGCGGCCTGGGCCAGGCCACGGCTCGGTTCCTCGTCGATAGGGGGGCCCGCAACCTGATCTTCTTCTCGAGGTCGGCCGAGGAGTTCGCCAAAGGCCACCCGGAGTACTTTGGCGAACTCGCCTTCCTCGGCTGCGAGGCCCAGGCGGTCTCTGGCAGCGTCGACGACATGGAAGATGTGGTGAAGATGGTCAACACGTCGACCACCCCGGTTGGCGGCATCTTACACGCAGCCATGGTTCTCCAGGTGAGTCCTCCGTCTTTCGTCCTCCCCTCTTTGACTGTGCCATCCTTTGGCGGGTCTATCAGTGAGTCAGAGTCTTTTCATACTCACAGCCCACCACCACCACCAGGACATGAACCTCGCCGACATGACCCTGGAGCAGTGGCGGGCCGTCGTGTCCCCCAAGGTGCAGGGGACGTGGAACCTCCACCACGCCCTCCGGGCCCAGGGCGAGCCCCTCGACTTCTTCTTCCTGTTCGGCTCCCTGTCCGGGCTGGGCGGCCAGATCGGCCAGGCCAACTACGCCGCGGCCAACGCCTTCCTCGACGCCTTCGTGCAGTACCGCCACGCCCGGGGCCTCGCGTGCTCCGTCCTCGACATCGGCATCATGGAGGACATTGGCGTCCTCGCCAGGGAGACGGACCGCCTCGAGGCCCTGCGCACCATCTCGCACCACTGCCTCCACGAGCAGGACCTGCTCGACGCCATGGAGCTGATGATTATGCGCTCACACGGCGGCCGCGAGAAGAAAACTGGCGGCGAGAAGAAAACCGAGGGTGGACGACAACGACGACGCACACGCACACGCACACACACACGCAGTGGTAACACTCTAGCGGACGGATATACGAATCCGAGCCAGCTCGCCATCGGCATGGGATCCTCCCCGTCGACGAACGGTCACCGGTCCGGGTGGCAGCGGGACCCGCGATCCCTGTTTCTGGCGGGGGCCCCGTCCAAGACGTCTGCCGGCCACCAGCTCCCGGACGACGACGACGACGACAACAACAACCCTTGCGAGGCGGACGGCGGCACGACGACTACCACGCTCAAAGAGTTCCTGCAGAGCTGCGCCTCGGACCCGGCGAGGCTGTCGTCCGACGAGGCGAGCGGGTTCCTGGCCCGGGCCATCGGCGGGACCCTGCGGGGGTTCACGATGCGGCGGGACGACGCGGACCCGGTCGACCTGTCGCTGCCGCTGCAGACGGACTCGCTGGTCACGGTGGAGCTGCGCAACTGGTTCCGGCAGAAGCTGGGCGTCGCCTTCTCCGTCCTCGAGCTGCGGCGCGCCGAGAGCATCCTGGCGCTGGGCGGCATGACGGCCGCGCGGCTCGCTGCCAGATTCCACGCAGCGGAGGGTTAGGGTTAGGGTTAGGGTAAGGAGTTTGATGACGGGCCACGAAGGTGTCGTTCTTGATGGCGATGAGATGAAAATGACCGGATGAATGCTGTGTAATAGAAAGGGTATCGTAGGTATAAGGAAAGCCATTCCCTATGTAGCTTATTGCGTCAGAACGGGCTGGAACGGTGTCCTCTATGCGCTCCTAGAGGCTAGCTACTAGTCTGCTGAGGTGTATAAAACCTTTAACCTCAGCTGCTTGCCTCTCAGGGATGCTAAGTTTGCATGGCTGGCGCCAAAAGTTCTTGCATTAAGCCTGAAACAAAAATTTGGGAAGATTTAACGTTACACTACCTTGATAAGTTGATAACAGATGTTTACAGCTCTGTTTTCCTTATTGAATTAGAAGCGTGCTGTTATATAGCAGGGGACTACTGAACACATTTCAGATAAAAGGCATTAGCAACTAGTATAAACAAGGACATAAAAAGAATTAGAAGGCTTGTACAAATGTAAGATGCAGCCAACATGTGTAATAGGTAAATAAAAGAGCAGGTTTCATAGAAGCTACTCTTACTTGGGCAAACAGTATCTTCAATTTCTTCCAGCCAGTCTGCAGACCAACAATAATTTAATCATCTTAGCTGAGTCAGCTCGTCAGGTTCAACCAAGCTCATTATCAAGACAAGGGTTTCCAGACACCTGCACATTGTCAAAACAAGGCTGTATTTAATGAAAGTAATACCAAGCACATTTCACAACTGCGTTCTCAACTTCGCTTCACAAGTCTTAGAATCACAAGAGAACGCCAAAGTGTCAATTAAATCTAACTAAAAGAAGGGTCTCACTTCCCGTTTTGTAGATACATTCATTATCCCAACGCGCTTACGCTCAAAGACATTCCAACAACAAGCTCAAGCCAATCTGTACTTTGCTACTCGCAGCGTGTCAAGCAGATTGGCGACCGCCGTAAACTACCTTCAACCTCTAATTATGAGACATCTAAGACATGCAGTCAAGAAAGCCAGCACACTAACTTGTAGCTGTGTAGACACCTACTACGTAGTAGGCCTCCCTAGAGAACGCCTTGGCATGATACGATACAGCTAAGAAACTGGTGGCTACTGACATGAGACGACTCAGCGTCTTGGATAGTGAGGCCTTGCCATATCGCTGCCGCTGCCGCAGAACTCAGGAGGTTGACCGGACCTCAAACACGAAACTGTCGCTTCGGGGCCAGATGTGGGGCCAGTGGTGGGGCCGGAGCTTCCGGAAGCGGGTCGCCTCTGTTTGTATCCGAAGGCGTCCGGAACCTACAGTTGGCGCGGGCCACCACCTCAATCCTTTTACGACACAACAACCTCCACATCACAACAACCTCTACATCAAGGCGCAAAGAAGTAAAGGGACCAACAACATTATAAGAAGGATACAGAAAACATCCGCCTTCCATCGCCGCAAGCCAACTCTATAATAGAGCCGAGAATAACAACTCCGTCCAGCAACTCTCCCTCTGCCTGACTTGACAAGTTGACTTGACACGTTGACTTAACTGCACCATGGCCATCTCATTCTCGCTACCCGCCGTCTTGACAACCCTCGCCCCCTACCACCTCATCTCGTACGCCACCCTGCTCGGCACCTCGCTCTTCCAGACCTTTGTCGTCACCAAGGTCTGCTACACCGAACTGCCGAGACCCGCCTTCACGACCCTGCAGAAGCGCCTCTTCCCGGTCTACTTCCGGTGCCAGGCCCTTCTCCTCGTCTTGGCCGCCGCCACGTTGCCCACGAACGGCCCGGCGTCCCTGCTGCGGGACAAGCGCGACTGGATCCCCTTCGCGGCCGTCGGCTTCACGACCATGGCGAACCTCTTCACGTACGGTCCGAGGACGCGGCAGGCCATGATCGACCGCACCCATCAAGGTGAGAGACTCGAGAGACTTTCTTATCTCCCTTCCCCATTCTACCCCTACGGTATTCAACGCAAGTCGTGAGCCGACTGCTGACTCGGGATTCAGAAACCCGCGACGCAAAGCGGTCTGATGCCGTCAAGGAGCCGAGCCCGGACATGCGCGCCGTCAAGAGGCGGTTCTCGATGAACCATGCCATGAGCATCCACCTCAACCTCATTGGCCTCTTCGGCATGCTGTGGTACGGTGTGAGATTGGCTTCCAGACTGAACATTGAGGTGGACTGAGGGAACCTACCCTGTCACTTTAGGACTGTCGACCAGCAACAAACACCACTGCCATGGCCCCTCGGTTCCTGGAGGATATCATACAAATTCGGCTGTACATTTGACTTGTCAACTCACCCGCCCGTTGCGAGCCTAGACATGCTTCTGAGATGGCGTAGCCGACTTGAAAGATGGGAAGTCAACTCGGGGGAATGAACATGCGAATGGCTGGCTCCAGAGCAGCAGAACTGGACATGCGCAAGATTTTCGATTCAATGCAACTCTATCTACTTTTATTCTAAAGCTCCTCCTCGGCAAACACCGTGGGACCAGCACCAGGAAGCTGTCTCGTTGTATCAAGCCTCCTATGGTTCATTACTCATGTGCATCCAGCATCCATAACATGCCCCCCTTCGATATGGCGGGCTGGGAGGCAACCAAGAACAAAACAACACTCACGGGTCGTAGTAAACCAGGGTGTCCTGGGCGCCCTCGGCGGCGACGTCGTAAAAGTCCTTGCACTCCGAGAAGGAGATCTTGGGCTGCCCCGCGTAGAAGTCGTCGTACCTTGCGTCGAGCGCGTCCCGGAGGTTCTCGACGCCGCCCTCTGGGTGGACGTGCCTCCAGGGGAACCGGCAGGTCTCGGCCTTGCAGCCCTTGAGGACCAGCAGCAGCGCGTCGAGGCGGTCCTGCACGGCGCTCAGCGGGCGGTCCAGGAGCCGCCGGCCGGACGCGCTGTCGGCGAGGTTGGTCATCTGGCCTGGGTCCTTCTGCGGGAGGAAGTCAGTGTGAAGGCTCGTCATCATCTCGAAAAGCGCACGTGTCGTCGGGCGGTAGGGGGGGGGATCTATATAGAGGGATATAGTTGCTGACCTTCATGTCGTAGAACTCGCGCTCGTTGCTGCACCAGACCGAGTAGAACAGGCTGTAGCCGTCGCCGAGGACGCGCATGGCCTTGTACGTGTTGTTGGCGGCAACTGTTGTTTTCGTCGGAAAGGTCCCCCTCTGGTTAGCAAAATAAAAAAATCTACGAGTCCAAAAAGAACAGAAAGGAACTGCAACCCCACTTACCATCACCGAAGGCGGCGTACCCGGTCTGGGTACCCCAGAACTCGACGTTGACGTGGTCATGCTTGGGGTCGTCCTGGGCGTCGGCGATGCCCTGCTCGGAGAAGGGGATGGGGGCGCCGTCAAAGTCGTCGCGCAAGGGGATGTTGGCGATGGAGAAGATGGTCGGGGCGATGTCGGTGTGGGTGGTGACGAAGTCGACCGTCCTCCCCGCGGGCACGCCGGGCCCGCGGACCAGCAAGGGCACGTTGATGTCCTCCTCGATGGCGCACGTCTTGCCGGGCTTGAGGCGGTGCTGGCCGATGTGGAAGCCGTTGTCCGAGGTGAAGATGACGTACGTGTCGTCGAGGACGCCGGCGCGCTCGAGCCGGTCGATGATGGCGCCGACCATCTCGTCGACGGACTGCAGCGTCTGGAGGCGGCGCCGGTAGTAGTTGTCGCCGTAGGCCACCTCGGTGGCGTTCAGCTGGGGGATGGTGAGGCCCCAGTTGGCTCTGCTGGGCTGTTGATGTTGTTATTATTGAGAGCGCCGTGTTGGATGTAGTGAAGATAATCGATACGACCCGGGGGAGGAGGACAGGGAAGAGTAAGACGAGGGAAGGAGGCACAAGTCACAGTTTAGACTCACCTTGTCGGGGTTGAAATTGTACGTCCGGGGCACGGTGACGTTGGAGAAGAGGTTCTCATGCCTCTTTGCCGGGATGGGCGGCGTGGAGCCCGGACTGCTCTCGCCGCCGAGGCCGTTGCTGTGGGGGCCGATGGGCGCGACGCCGAGGAAGAAGGGCTTGCTGCCGTTGTACCTGAGGGCGTCGTCCAAGAACCCCAACGCCCTGTCGGAGACCAGGTCGTTGCTGTACTCGCCGGGGAAGGTCTGGGGCGGGCTCTGGTTCCTCTGGAACGTGGCGTTCAGGTAGAGATAGGTGTTGGGGTCCAGGAGGACTTTATGTTCGTGTACATCAGCATGAGGGCACGCCACGAAGCGGTCTATTATGCCAAGAAGAAGAAGAAGAAGAAGAAGAAGAAAAGAAACATAAAAAGGCAAAGAAGAAGAAGAAAGGGAAGAGAAAACAAGAGCTTACAGTCACTGCCGGTCCATCCCTTGGGAAACGGGTTGTTCCAGTTGTCGATGCTATGGGAGTTGAAGAGCTTGCCGGTGTAGTAGGTGTTGTATCCCGCATCCTGGAGCCAGACGGGAAGATACTTTTCATTGTAGCCCTGGGACACGAACTTGGGATAACCGCCTATTGCGCCTGTCAGCCTTAGGGCCCCCCTCTTCTCGCCCAACGAGAACGGCAACGGCTAGTGAGAATTCCACAACTCACCATGGGGAGGATACACGTAAGTGACGTTGGTGTTGTGCGCCGCCTGGCCGGTCAGCAAGCTGACGCGAGAGGGGCAGCAGATCGCGATGGTGCAGAAGTGCTTGCGGTAGTAGGTGCCCTCCCTGACAAAGTGCTTCTGGACGTTGGGCATGTAGTCGATGGAGCCGAGCTGCTCGTCTTGGTCGTCCGTGAGGATGAAGACGATGTTGGGCTGCGCAGTCCGGGCAACGACGGCCGAGGCGCCGAGCGCCAGCGTCGCCAGCGTCGACAAGCTAGGAACCGGCAACATGATGATGATGATGATGATGACGACGACGGTATTGTGAGTCTCGTCTCAGAGAATGAAAAAGTCCAAGTCTGAGGTGCAAGCAAGAACCGGATGTCGAGGGGCACACCACCACCAACCACTCTGGCTAGCCCGCCGAGATATATATAATATGTACACACTAGAGATTTTTTATATGCCGTGCGCCATTTACCACTGCCGGAGAAGCCGCTTTCAAAAACCCGATTCAAACTGACATCAACTAGCAACAGCCCATGGCAACTCTTACACCAAAAGCGTAGGTCACAGTAGGGGATCCGAGTTCCGCCCCTCCCTTGGTGTGCGATTTACACGATTCAACGGGGGGAGGGTCCTGGTGGCTTTCGTGGTACCGCCGATGGAACCCCGGGCGGCGTCCGCAGCCAATAGTGAACCAAGTTAACATGTCCGTACAGGGGCTGACTCTATTACGACTGCGGGACGGGTCCCATGGACGCTGATAACGGCTTTGTTCGCAATCGGGGCCGTCGATTTCGCCATCGTCTTCCCCTGGTTGTCGAATGGAGACTCTCAGACAGTCAGACTCAGAATCCAAGTATCCGTACGATTTGTGCCTGGACAAAATGTGGGGGTGAATCATCAAAGACTTGTTATTCTGTGACCGTCTTTTCTGACCGCAATGACTTGACTGTCGTAATCGTAGGTCAGTCATGCATGTGACAGTGTTGCTCCAGCACCCAGCCTACCTATTTCCACCACTCGCATGGGCGTGTTCGCCAGGGACCAGGCACCAGGACATCTGCTGAGAGGGAGGGGATTGTTTCCTGTCTCGAGCAGCTGGGAAACAAACCATTCTTGCTCCGCTTGGAGACGATGAAGTATTGGGGTTTGCAAGTTGGTCGGGATATTATGTGCCTGCACGGGTTGGATTGGGTTGTTGTGTTGATGTTAGTGTTGGAGCTCGATATAACCTTGAAACCAGAAGCTTAAACTTCATAGAGAGATCGGCGCTAACGTTATGATTCCGAGCCACGTGGTGAAGGGCCGACCATTAGCCTGTAGGTTGTATAGACTATAGAGTACTGTACTGGGTTTCTTCGAAAGGAACTGTACAGACCATGTTGGCCAGCGAGAATTATAGGATTGACCGAGAGAGTTGACAGATAGATTGCAGCAAGCTTCAAAGTTGGGAAGCAATCCGAATCTCTACTTAAGTATCACCAGTGATGAGGGAGGGGATGGTTGAGCGTCGCATTGATAGGACCCCAATTTCCGAGTCTGACCAACGCATCCAATCAACAATTGGATTCTCACGAACCTGGCCGGCTGGCGCAATGGTAGCGCGTCAGACTTCTATTGTCTCCTCCGAGATGTAGTGATCTGAAGGCTGCGGGTTCGAGCCCCGCGTTGGTCATCTTTTTGAGTTGATAGACATCTAATCTGTGCTGTTGTTGAATCTTTGAACAAATCCCCTCGTTTCCTTTTTGCCTTATGGATATTTAGCTAGGCATTACTTACTACGTATAGATACAGTAAAAGAATGGCCGTTTATAGGTGAGACACTTTTAGGTGAGTGATGCGGCGGACAGGTACTTGGAATTCCGGAAATAGAGCTAGTCACTGTTGGAATCTAACAATGGGGTTCTTTTCATTCTAATCTGGTGACGGGATGGATATTCTAGCTACCTAGGTACCTTGGTTAGGCATCCGTACATAATACAAGCGACTGAATGCGCTTGCAGACCCGACCGACACTTTACGTCATGCAGGTACGCAGTGCCTCGGTGTCCGAATCCGGCCTTCGCTTCTCACCGATGGCTCACCGAGATGCTCATATGCCCCCACTTAATTCCCGACGGTCGCATAATCGCAAACCGCCCGCGTCAAGCTCCAGCTCTGCTACCTCTCCCTCCTCCGGCAAGCTTCAAGAGCCCAACTCCCACAATGGTACGTCCTCCCGCTTCCCCTCGGACTGTCAACGATTTGGTGCCTCCAGATGCGTCTTGCCCGCAGCACATCCCCACGACACGTATCGTGCCCGATGATCCGCTGACGCTGCCGTCGTAGTTACCCCTCGGCCTCTTAAACGCTGCCCAAGGGCACCCCATGCTCGTGGAGCTGAAGAATGGCGAAACCCTCAACGGCCACCTGGTCATGTGCGATACCTGGATGAACCTGACGCTGAAGGAGGTCGTGCAGACGAGTCCGGTATGCGACACCCACCCCGAATACCCCCAATACCTCTTTACCGAGGTAGCTTGGGTTGCGACTGACGATGATGCAGGAAGGCGACAAGTTCGTCAAGATCCCCGAAGTCTACGTGAAAGGAAACAATGTACGACCCACCCGGCCCGAACGCCATCCGCACCCCTCAAGAGAGCCCCCCCCCCCAACGATATGCTGACGCGCCTTTCAGATCAAATACCTGCGAGTCCCCGACGACATCATCGACGTGGTCAAGGAGAACCAGGCGAACCACCAGCAGGGAGGCTTCCGCGGCGGCAGAGGAGGAAACAGGGGAGACCACGGCGGTCGCGGCGGCGGCGGCGGCGGCGGCGGCGGCGGCGACAGAGGTAGAGGCAGAGGCCAGGGCCGCGGAGGACGTGGCCGCGGGAACCGTGGTGGCTGATGATGATGATGATGATGTTCCCGACACGATCCTCGACGAGCCCAGCCGTGGCGCACCCCCCCGATACCCTCGATGGTGGTCCTACATAATGTCGACGAAGAGAATCCCCCTTTTGGGAGAGGTGCAGACCTCTTTTTTCATCATCTAGGGTCTTGGGCGGTGAAAAGGGAAGGATTGCATGCATGCGGCTGTTCATGCTGGGTCGGAGGGGGCCCTGGAAGAACGGAATCGCCGCCTTGTGTGGCCCGCATCGGGGGGGAAGCATGCGAACCGACAGAATCATTTTACGTACTTTGAGCATAACAACACAAAAGAAGAAAAGCAACCGCTCTTGAGATGTCACGATAATTTCCCACATTTTGTTGGTAGCGATTGACCCTACCTACCTAGGTTAGTAGGTAGGTATCTTCGGCCATCTTGACGCATCGCTGCCAAACTCAAGTCACGTGACCTGGCAGACCGGGCCATCATCTCGGTGAGAGAAGCTCCGAAACCTGCATTCTTGCAAAGCTCCCCCCCTTCCCCCTCCCCCGGATTCAAAGCTCCTCCCCGCCCATTCACCCGCATCCTCAGCTCCATGTCAGGCTCTCGAGCCGTTTTTGACGGGCTGTGGCGCTGTCTTTGCCCTTCGGCCGATGCATATGTCGCGGCCAGACTCCTCAACTCGCCCTCTCTCCCTAGAACCTCGATCGCGACGAGCCACCGAAGGCGACCCGTTCTGTCTCCCCGTGGCGGCCCCGCCATCCGCACAACACGATGCCGTCGACATGCGACGACCGCGGCCCCCGCACCACGCTCGGAAGGGAATCCGGCAGTGGCCGCCGACGATGACGGAGCTCCAACAGACGATACGGCCTGGTCGGAAGCACAACGAGACGCGGCGCCGGCCGAAGCCGATGCGCCCGACGACCCAAACGAGCAGCTGCGAGCCGCGCCGCTGTCCGCCATCTACGATGCCTTGCGGGTTCTGAAAGGCCAGCCAAAGAGCTTTGAGAAAGTCGCAACCTTCATCACACACGTCGCCCGGTTCCGCAAGGCCGAGTTGAGCCCCCAGCTGTACGAGCACCTGATAGTGGCGGCGGCCGACGTCAAGGGCTCGGCGGCGATGCTGGCGCAGTTGTTTGCCGAGATGAAGCAGCTGCAGATCAAGCCGACCATCTCCATCTGCCATGCCGCGCTGGCTGTATGTTTTTTTTTGTCTTTTTCTTTCCCCAAGGAGTTTGGCGTTCGAATCCCTTCTTTCCCTGACTGACTGACTGACTGGCTCCTCTCATGATCAAGGTCCTCGCCGTACACCCTGACTACCTGGTTCGAAACGAGGTCATCACGGCCCTGAAGCAGTCGTGGGCCGAGGTCAGCGTCGACGGGCAGAGCCACATCGCTCTCGGCCTGCTCCGCGACGGACAGCTGGAGATGGCGCTCGACGCGCTGGAGACCATGATGGACAAGCAGGTCGCCATCCCCTCGTGGGTCTACGACATCTTCATCTTCATCTTCGCCCAGCACGGATATGTCGACGAGGCCATCAAGCTGGCCCACGGCAAGGTCCATGCCGGCAGCGAAGTGAAACTCGCCGTGTGGTACATGCTCCTCGACACATGCGCCCTCGCGTACCACTACGAGGGCACCAGGTACATCTGGGGTCGGCTGCTGGACACGGACAGGGAGCACCTGTCGGACGGCGTCCTGCTCAACGTCATGAACACGGCCGCGAGGCAGCACGACTTTGAGCTTGCCACGAGCGCGGCCCGCCTGGTCACGCAGAGGGGGAGCAAGCTGTTTGCGCATCACTACGAAGCTCTGATCGAATGCTACGGCGGCGCGGGCGACGTGACGAGCGCGCTGCGGGTCCTCTGCATCATGTTCAGGGCCATCTCCGTCGCGCCCTACGCCAGCACCCGCCCCATCTACAGCTGGATCAAGAAGCACCCGGAGAGCATCGACTCGGCGCTGCAGACCCTGGCGGAGCTGGTCCCCAAGTACAAGGTGCCCATCGCGGCCCTCAACGTGCTCCTCGAGGCTGCCGTGGACTGCCACGGGTACGCCAAGGCGTTGGAGATCTACAAGGACGCGCACAAGTACACCGAGGCGGCCCCCAACCACGTCACCGTCCGGTACGTGCTCCAGGCGTGCGACGACCCGGAGTCCCTCAAGGCGCTGGTGGCGGAGAACCCGGAGCTGGCGCTGAGGGGGGACCCGGGCGCCTTTGGCAGAGCCGTCTACGAGTACGCCGTGGCCGGCGACCTCGACCTCGCGTACAGGTGCGTCGCGCTGTACGGCGAGGCCGCCGCCGGCGAGGGAGAGGAGAGGGAGGGGGAGGGGATGGAGGAGGAGGGGGGGGAGAAGAAGAAGCCCGGCAACGCGGAGCCCTGGATCCCCAAGAAGACGCTGCTCACGCTCGTCAGGAAGTCGCTCGACGTGCAGGACGAGCGCGTCTGGTGGCTCATCGAGCAGGCCGAGAGGCGGAACGTGGACGTCCAGTCGGGCATTGCGAAGCTGATGGCCTCCTTTGCCGAGGAGATCAAGCGCAGCACGGGGTTGGCGCAGGAGGACCGCTCTTTCGCCGAGGACATGAACCTGGAGCCGTCGTCGTCGCCGTCGCCGTCGTCGCCGCCGCGTCACTCCACGTCGTGACGTGCTGAGAAGGAAAACCCCGCTTGAAGCGCTCATATGGCGGAGTTCGTCATTAGCGTTCCCCGTCGAGCAACCGGCGTGGCGATGCTGAAACACACACACACACACATACACACACAACGCTGCGACATTTGTACAACATCTTTATGGCTCTCTAGAAAGCCACCCACAATACCAATCTGTTTCGAACGCATCTATTGGCCTTTTGCTATTTCACATGGCACATGACTCCCGCACACGTTGATAGATCAATCAGACTACCCGGGGGTTTTAGTCATCATTCTGCTGCGCTAAAAAAAAACCTCCTCACGGAATAGAGGGATTTTACTCATGAATCCATAGCAGAAAGAGTCCCCGCGAAGGATTATTGATTACCTATGCCGCGTAGTGGTTGTGAGTCCCCGCGACACCTCCACTCTGATGTTCACTAATCAACACCAAAGGCTCGGTCATGACTTTTGATTCATAAAACCGCATGTTCCAGAGGCTTGCGCCGCACGGCAGTCATACACGGATGGCTTGGACGCCCCGATGCCGTGGACGGGACCAACGCTGTATTGTTCGTCCGGCCGGTAGAGGCGACTATGGGTTTGGACTGTATAGTAGAAGACGGATCTCATGTCCAAGTTCGTCTCTTCGACTCTTGTCTCTCGTGTAAATCCATCGAATCCGATTCTCTGGACCATCGGCATCAACCCCGCAAAACTGGTCCGACGCGAAGCGCGGCCTCGTCACCATGGTCACCACGGTCCATCCCATCATCTGCGTCTACACCTTTCGTCGTCTACGTGTCCTCGGCCATCTACGTGTCTTTCCATCGAGGGCGTCGTCCACGAGCTCGTTCGGCTACGCCGGCTCCGCCGCCACACTCTTGATCTTCGCGGGGAACGACTTCTTCCGCTCGGCCTTTCACCTTGGCGAGCGTGCTGGTCGCGCGGCCCATGAGTAGTACATATGAGTTATTTCCGAGAAGATTTTTGGACACAAACTAGCGACAACATGTCATGACCTTCTCTGTTTTGGTCTGTTCATTGCCTCTTGGGTGGGGAAGCACATATTGCATGATTTCGAGGGAACTCTACTCCCAACTCCTCCAAACCCCTCTTCAATTCATCCAAGGTTTGGTCACTAATGTCATGAGATGAATTTACAGCACCTTCGTCCTTTCTTCAAGTCATGCTGCGTTTCCCTCTCCAAACGCAAGGGTTCTTCAGATCTTTTTCTTGGATATCGATGGGAAAGCGGAGACGGCGGCCTGACCGAGCCAATCACACCACACGGATACACCTCCGGCCCTGGGGTGGGTCTCTCCGGCAAGCTATTATTAGGGTCTCCGTGCCTCCGTCGTCAGGTGCCCTTTCAGTTAGAACCTTCCTTCTGCATCCCACCCCGGAATCTACGAATACCTTCAAGCCATACGAAAACGTTCGTTACCGCAGTGACCTGTGATACCATCATATAGATCTGGTCGTGGCCAATTTTTGCCTCTCGACCAATTAGCTGGGGCAGACTTGATCACAGACCACAGGTGCGATGTAGCAAGAACATGCTAATCAACTAATTAATGGGTGTTAGTTTGAGTAAGATCCCGTCCGCGTTGCGCTAAATCCTAGCTGCATCAGATCTTTCTTACCTCAGGGGAATCCCGTCACCTGCCTTGGCATCTCAGTTTAATCAGTGTTTAGTCCGTCCCAGTGACGAATCAGGTGGATAACGTGAGCAGCACAACATGGCGACTAGATAACAAGACTCTCAAACTACGCCCCAGCCGAAGGGAGCCGGACAAAGTCAAGCTTTCCGCGGCGGGCTAATTCTCCGACTTAGCCAGATCGGGGATCTTTAGCTGGGAGTTAAAAGAGACCCAAGATGATAACTAATACTCAGAATCCACATTTAGAGGTGGCACTTGTGTAACGTCTTGGGGGACTCTGGAAGTCGTTGAAATACATGCGAGAGAGCCCTCTGATGAGCATTTAACTAGACCTACATGATGGTGATCATCTGGTGCCTCTCATAGAGCCAGGAGAGGAAGCACCTGAACAGTCACCGTCTCTTTCTCATCTTCATACCGAATTTCCTTAACGCTCTCACGCCGTTTAGTGGCCTAGCCAGTTACCTTTGTGATCGGTAGCCCAACCTGACTGGCAGTGAGATGCCCTAGAGTGTGGCACATCAGACATTCATAAGCGCTGACGCGAAGACAGCAACAGATAACACGGGATACCTGAGCCGTATGATCAACATCACTAATGAAGTCAGCATGGCCACATGAGTCGTGCGGAGAGCATGGGATCAACACGGCCAGGATGGTTAATTACGTGGTTTAGCATATTTGCACCATGAAGATGGTAGATGTTGTTGACGTTCAGCCAACTATATGAACGATGGACGTCTCGGCATCTTGGCGTCTGTGTTCTTGTTTCCTCACGAGTCACCAGCATCACGCTCTTGTGTTCGCTGAATTTCAAAGGCTTATTATCCATCTGATCAACTTTCTTTCTCTCCGTTACAACCAACCTCAGCAGCCTCCGCAAGACCCCAGGATGACTCGCATGCTCTCCATTCTAATCACTGCGGGCATAGCAGCAGCTGGCTCTCATTACGGCGTTGACGGCCGCCCCTCGCCAGTCAACACGGCGGCCGATATCCAGTATACGTCAACTGCCAGCGCCGACGTGGCGGCGGCGGCGGCAACGGCCAAGACTCTGTCGCCCGTGTCCAACGTCAAGGGAAAAGCCTTCAACCGCATCGTGCAGATCTACCTCGAGACCACGGCGTACGAGAACGCCGTTGCCGACCCGAACTGCCAAGCCCTCATCAAACGGGGCATCCTGCTGTCCAACCTGTACGGCGTGGCGGCCCCCAGCCAGCCCAACTACGTGGCGCCGGCCAGCGGTGACCACTTCGGCACCAACAGCGACTCGTTCCTCCTGGTCGACCGCAACGTGTCCACCGTCGTCGACCTGCTCGAGGACAGGGGCATCAGCTGGGGCGAGTACAACGAAGGCCTGCCCTACACCGGCTTCGAGGGCTTCGAGTACGCCAACCCCGTCGAGGGCGACTACGCCCGCAAGCACAACCTGCTCGCGCGCTTCGACTCCGTCACCCTCGACCCGGACCGCCGGGCGAAGCTCAAGAACCTGACGCTCTTCTACGACGACCTGAGGAGGAGGCGGCTGCCGCAGTGGGTCTTTGTCACGCCCAACCTCTACAACAACGGCCACGACACCAACATCAGCGTCTCGTGCAACTGGACGCGCAGCTTCGTCGAGCCGCTGCTGAGAAACTCCGGCTTCGACGACGGGGCCACGCTCGTCTACGTCACCTGGCAGGCCAACGGCCAGTACCCGACGGCCCGCAACCACGTGGCCGGCATCCTGCTCGGCTCGGCCGTGCCCCGGAGCCTGGCGGGGACCGTCGACGACGCCTACTACAACCACTACAGCGAGCTGTCGTCGGTCGAGGCGAACTGGGGCCTGCACACCCTGGGCCGCTGGGACGTCGGGGCCAACGTGTGGCGCCTCGTCGGCCGCCGGACGGGCGACGGCATCCGCGCCTGGAGCGCCGGGATCGCCGGCGACGGCTTCGCCCACTACTACTGGAACCAGAGCTACGGCGGCGTCTTCGGCAGCGCCCAAAACACCTCGCACCTCTACGTCGCCCCGAACCTCGGCATCCTCGGCGGCTACTGCCGGACCGTCCTGCCCGCCATCGCCCGCCTGTGGCACGGCTCGACCCTGCCGAGCTACTACCGCGACATCATCGAGGTGCCCGATGCTCTGCATCCGCCCGAGGGCTACGGGGTGCCCGTCGGGCTTGAGCCGGCCGAGCCCATCACGACGCCCATCCGTGCGTATCCCGTCTAGATTGGGCGGTGGCTGGCTCTCAGTGGTCTCATGGACTTGAGAGATGTAGTTACAAGATATAGTGACAAGGGATGTTGCTCATGGACAACCGACCTGATGTGTTAAGTCACAAGTGTTAGTGTTACAGTAATTATTACTGGCAATGCAGTTAGACCTCTAATCACACCCTTCGCTCTACTACCTTGTTCAAGAACGTCTCTCAAAGATTGCTTCAACAGAGCGGCTTCACGCAAACACCTGCGCATCTTGGCTGTAACACGCACCAGTACTTCAACCGGTCAAGGCAAACCAATGTTGTTGTCAGTGCTCACGTCTAGCAGAGTGCTGGGCGACCAAAAGCTCGGTGTTAACTATCGCTGAAATCTAACCCTATCCATACTAGCTGTTTAATCTCTCATATACAGCTGCGACACCCCTGCTTTAGCCCATAGTCATTCCAGTCCGTGACAGTTATCCCCTCCCAACACGCAAAGAGATGATATCCTTCCCTCCCTGGGAAATCGATGACAAGGATATGCAATGATAAACACCACCAAACAGTCAAGTTACACATCTATGGCTTCATTCTTGCTTCATGCAACTAGTGGTAATTATGCAAAGCCAACTCGCTCCTGTCGCCAGAATAATTACGAGATGGCTGGTTGGGATGGTTGCAACGCCTACTCCTGCAGTGCAGCCATTTACGAGAATGGAAACATTTGTGTGTGTCTTCACTGTTCCCCGCTGATAATACGTTCTTTTCGCGTCCAAGACACTCCCTCTTTGTTGAGCGAGGTGGACTTTCACACATGCAATGTGTAGAGGAAAAGGGCCAGGTTGCTGCCTTCGTGTATACAAGCCATTAACTGGTGATTTGATTATAAGTAGTACCTTTTTCCTTCCCATCAGATTCCCAGAAATAATTACAAGAATCAAACAACACAAGACTTCCCTCCTTCTTTACCAATCTTTTGCAACCCTGGACCCATCCGTCTTCACCGGCCACCACTGAGCCCCTAAGCCCCTAATCCCTCCATCAACCTCCAAGAATGTCCAACAAGACGTTTGGTTATGGCGATCTGAGAATCTCCATGTTGGAAGGGCAATAGACGTTAACGTCGGAAAGTTGGTGATAACCTCAGATCTCGATTGATGGGTCTGACTGGCTATGAAGAAGGAAGGAAATAACAGGCAGGGGCTTGCGGCAGGCGCAGGCCAAGTGGGTCGGTGGGCTGCCCGAAGTGGGGCAGCTCACCCAGGTGGAGTCAACCGCCTGGCCCGTGCCACCGCTTATCCCCGATGACCCCCGTTATCTCCGATGGGTCGATTCGCACGAACCAACACTCCATGACTGCTTCTTATGGCGGGGTCTGGGATGACACCGGCAGCGGTGCCCGTCGAAGTGTCTGTCTCCGGACGCCATCCGCTCAGGGTACCAGTAGTCTCTGCCCACTCGGAGACTACGCTCAGCCCGGAGGCTACTACGAGATCAACGGCGGCAAGCGGGCATCGCTCATCGTCGGGCAGACCCCCAAACACGAGACCGGCCCAAGTCGGCGGTGGCCAGACCCGACCGACTACACCCGGATCTGGATCGACAACGGCTCCGGCGGCAAGCATGACGGCGCCATCTGGCGCCCAGTGGCTCCCTCGGGATACGTGGCGCTGGGCGACGTCGGCTGCTACGGGCACGGCAAGCCCAACGCGAACAATATCTGGTGCGTGCGCGAGGACCTCGTCGGCTACGGCAAGTTCCTGGCCGGCAGCGCCTGGGACGACGGCGGTTCCGGGGGCGCGACCCAGGACGTCTCCCTCTGGGCGACGCAGACGAACACGGTGGGCGTCGACGGCGCGGCCAACATATCCCCGTCGTGGCCGACACGTCCACCTCCTTCACCGAATACAGCGAGAGGGAGGTTCACGCAGCCCTTTGACGTCAACGCCTACTACGCCAAGGTCCCTCTTCTCCAAGCACGTGTGGATCAAGTGCTCGCGCCTCGACAGCCCCGTCGTCCTGCACCAGATGGAGGTGACGGCGAATGACGACATCTACTTTGGCGGCTGCGACCTCTCGCCTGCGTAGGTTGCTGTAGCTTCAACGACAAGCTTTGGGGGGGGGGAGTGCTTGAGTTGGTGGGCCTGACGGGCCTGATGGGCCTGATGGGGGGAGGGGGGGGGCAAGGATTGAAGATCTTGTCCTTTTCAACAAAGAGACAAGACTCGGCACTCTCTTATGGTGACGACAGTGTCATTCGTGATGAAGCAACACAGCACGGATCTCCCGCTTCTACTCCACCTTGTAATTACTGTTTGTTTCTGTACGCAAGCTACCTGTAGACAGTAAGTTGAGTGTAGCCTCTGGTGCATTATTAGTCTTTCCTCTCTCTCGTGTTACCCATCAGAAGGACCTTCAAGGCTGAAATACGCCCTGCTTGGACATTGCCCTGTATAATTATTCGAGGGCAAATTGTGTGAAACGGGTCATGTTAGACCCGGGTAGGCCTATCACTGTTACTGCGACCTGAATGCAGGGACTATACATATATATTACAGCGGTGGTTCTCGTTGCATCCTCCACTCCTCGACTCCTCGACTCCACGAGCATAAGCGTGGTGGTCAAATGTTTCGTCTTCCGCGTCCCTCGACGGATTTCGCGATCAACGGGTTCTTTGCCAGATGCCCTAGCCAGCAAAATTATATTTTTTTACGTTTCGGGGCGGGTGCCATCATCTCACAGACATGTTCATCTTCCTGATGCCGCTGCCTGAACCGCCCCAAGCTTCTTCCTACATGATTACCTCCATCCCAGCGATTCCGACGTATGTAACGGGGTGGGCTTTTAGGGTGTTCTGAATCAATTGCCTAATCAAATACTTTTCAGCACGCCCCCCTCCCGCATATATCGTATAGGCTAACACGCAACGAACCTTTTCCAAGGATAGTTTAACTATAATGAGGGATTTGTATACCTACTGTGTAGTCTGTACACTAGTAGGAGGCAAATGCTTTACCCCCCCCGTACCAGGTACTAAGGGGTAAAGTTAATGCTGCCGCTATACTATTAATTACCAGTCGGTTCGGAATTATCCGTACAGTGCGCTTCCTTCTAACAGCTAAAATAGGATTTTGGTCTTGTTCCTTTCCTGCTAAAAGGTCAGTCAGCGTATATGGTGTAGGGAAGTTTTGGCCTAGCCTCCTAGGCCAGAAGTTAAACCTACTAGTACATCGTATACACAGCAAAGCAATCACACCGGCCCTTTTACTTTTGCTCTACCTTTACCTGTACATTCTCCTTCATGTGCTTTTGCTTTCCTTGCACGCGCTAGCTCGTCGACGTGTGAGGCTGGAAATTACCAAGGGGCTAGATCGTGGAAAGTTTGATTGGTCCAATGTGCGTGCAGTGTTCGGATGTGTGTGCAGGGTAGTAATATATATCATATATGTATACGATGTATGTGCTCCCGGGGAAAATCCTGGGAATCCTCCCCCCTCCTTCGGGCCCTTCCGGCGTCCCTGTCCCACATCACGAACGCTCCCGAGTCCCGCCTCGGCTACTACTAAACTTAGTATATATGTAATTGCAGTCAAAAGTATTGTGTATACCGGTACCCCTGCTAGGTCTCTTTTTGGCTGCGATCAAGCTGGTCTAAGCCCGATACCTGAACACACTCACCACCATCATACACCGTACGTGAGTTTTCACCCTCTCAGGGCGTGAACCCAAGCTGTCTGTCGATCGCAGCCCATCAATTCTCGTACGTGTGGTGGATGTGGATAATGAACCTATTCCCCAACATACAGTACCTAGTCACCCATAGTAAGTCCCTCGACAAGAATACCCCCCGCTTTTGAAGAGGAGTGTAAATATTTGTCTGTCCATACAACTCGGCTTGCTGTTGCATCAGTACTGGACCGAGTAAATGAAGGCTGTGGAAAGTGATGGCGTTAATGGGTAAATAATGCATGTGTGTACCTGAGAAGATCCTGCCCTGCCAACTGCGATCTTCTACCCTGTACGGCTGCGCAAGGGGGGAAAAGCTACCGTGCCCGTCCCGCTCTTATGCGGCTTTAGATCGATCCGAATTGTGCTTCTAGCATTGCCTACAAGAGTGGCGTGCCGCATTTGCTGCGTCAGCGGTGACTCTTAAGCAAGGGTTGGCCCTCAACACATTCACAACATGTACTCCAACTAACTGTATTTACACCTTTTTCCCTTTTCGGCTACAAGCTCTCACTAGCCCTCCGATCATGAAGTACAGTTGCTGTTTCGCATATCCCCAGTTTCAAACTCTGGGGACAATGGCCGGCCGGCCTTGCGTGATGTGTGGTTGACCGGTTTTCTTATTAAACGTCATCCTCGTGATGAACGAGGCATCTAGCCACCGCTCCAATCTTCCAGCCTGGCTTCTGTCCTAGAAAAAAATGCATCCAGCCTTACCCTCTTATTTAGCCTATCATCTGTTTCTACTCCAACAGTGGCCCTTGTTCACTTGGTGCTTTGAGGTCCCCGATTCGGCCAACTTATCCTCCTGGAGCCTGCCGTCCTGTTTTGTAAGCTTGCCGCTCTTGTTTCTGCTCGTTCCCTTTTTCTTTTCTTTTTTCTATTTTCTTTTTTTTCTTATTCTTTTTTCCCCTTTTCCGCAGACCTTGACACTATTCCACACCCATTCCGTTCGCTAACAAAGCCTCGGGCTGGCTAGGCGCCATGCATGCGCATGTGGTGCGGCGATTTTCTCGAGTACGCCGATCTGACCAACAACACCGCGTGCATCTGCAACGAAGCAGCAGGTAAATTCTTTGTTGATCTAGTCAACACTTGTCTTCAAGACAAGTCGGATTGCAGTAATCGGGACTATTGGAGTGTGTTGCCCCTCCCCCCCCCCCGTCCTCCCTCCATTCGCACAAACACACACGGCGCCCTCTTGCATGCCATCATCGCAAACTTGGTCGCCCCTTTGGTGCCGTGGACTGAAACTGACCTACTCAATCTCAGCTGGATACCGCGTTGTGCGTATACTCCATGAGAAGTTCGGGCTCAAAACTTCCAAACCTCCCGGTGGACCGTGGCCCTGATGAATGATTGAGGTCCAAGAGCGGCTAACTTGACGTGTTGAATTATACGCAGTATGCCGACAAATGCGGTCTCGGGAATAACTCCGAGCAGTTCCGACATAACCCTAGCTACGTCCCGCATATCATCACCATCGTGGGAGTCGAAGCTATATGCTTGGGTTTCCGCCTGGCTTCCAAGGTCTATCGCCTTACATCATGGGGCCCCGACGACTTCTTCATCGTGGGAGCCTACGTAAGGTCCAACCCCAGAGAACGATGGACAGCGCTTGAGGCTAACTCTCCTACCTATTCATTGTAGGTCTTTTCCGTCGCTACCCTACCACTCACCGTTATAAGTTCGTCCCCCCCCTCCCCCCC
>PJEX01000120.1:14378-26097 GCA_005350895.1 Colletotrichum tanaceti
GGGGGGGGGGGGGGAAGAGAAGCCCCAAGAGGAGGAGAGATGGTAACCAACCCTTGCCATGTCAGGAGCTCCATCATGATAAATGAGAGGTAGTTGGCGACGCTCGTGTCGGCCTTGCCGTAGCTCATGGCGGCCAAGGGGTGGTGGAAGGCCTGGGTGGGAGACCAGGGCATGGTGAAGACCATGTGCAGCGGGATGCCGAGCTTCTCGGCGCAGTGGATGTGGGCCATGGAGGGCGGGTTGGCGATGATGGCGTCGGCGACGAAGAGGTCGTCGGCGTCCTGGACGGTGGCGGCGGTGGTGCGCGACCCCAGGCCGTCGCCGGCCTCGATGCAGCTCCTCCAGGCGCCGTCGATGATCTCGGCCATCTCCCTGCGGCGCTGGCCGATGTCGCCGGCCCTGACGCTCTCGCGGCTCGGCAGCAGGCCCGGGTTCTTGACCATGTAGGCCATGAGGGCCTCCGGGTCGCCGCCGATGCTGAAGAACTCGACGCCGTTGGACTCGACAAAGTCCTTGAAGACGGGGTGGGTGCAGATGCGCACGCGGTGGCCGTAGGGGGCGCGGGCGAGCAGCTGGGCGACGGGGATGAAGGGCTGGACGTCGCCGCGGGAGCCGACGATGTGGATGGCGATGTTGAGGCGCGGGCTCGCGGCGGGCGGGTCGCGGCGCTTGAGGTTCTCGAGGACGACGCTGCTGTGGCGGCGGCGCCGACGCAGCCGGGCCTGGGTCAGGTGGTCGGCGTTGCTGTTGACCCTGTCGATGAAGCCATCGTCGTAGTCGCCGGCGTGCGGTCTGAAGGAGCTCTGAAAGTCGTGGAACCAGGAGGCGAGCTTCTGCGGGTTGGCGTGGAACCGGACCTTGACGCGGCCGTCGCTGCCCACGTTGCCCGAGGTCGCCGTGTCGGATCTGTCGCTCTCCCCCAGCTGGATGTGGCCGAGGCCCCTTGACGTGACGCGGCTGAGAGCCATGGCTTGATGATGGTGGGCGGGATCCGATGACCCAGGGGACCTGTGGCCGGCGGCCTGGGAGGAGATGGGATGTTTTCTCGATGCCGTGTATATATGTTCTCGCAGCAGTATTTCGACGATGAGTTGACTGTCGATTGATGAGCCGTTGATGCGCCGTCGATGAGCTGTTGATGAGTGTTGCTGAGAAGGGAATGAAATGAAGCTCGGGGGTTGAGTGAGTTTGAGGCTCTCAGCTTGAAGTCTGGAGACGAGTTATGAAGATCAGTGATGAGATGTAGTGGTGAGATGAGATGAGATGAGATGCTATGAGATGCTGTGAGGTGGTATGCCGCAAGCAAAGTCCACAGCGCTGACTCGGTGACGCTCACGTGAGAACGAACGCTACCTCGTTGGCAGTGTTTCTTCTGGATATTTTCTTGCTACTGTACACAGGAAAATGCCAAGGGAACGTCATGTATAGTCATGGAGGAAAAGGAAAAGAAGGAGGGGTAGTCGGGAGTGGGCATTAGCGTGGCCCCCAAGATGCGCGTGGAAGGGCATACTCGTTTAAGATGAGTTTTCCATGCAGATTTATTTACGAGGGGCGCTTTGGATTTACGCCGGTTGCAGTTAGTCTCGTACCACCTTTTTATGACGTGGGGGGGGGGGTGTCCTCGGTCTCGGCTCGAGCCCTGTTGCTTGTTGTTGATGGATGATACACTGATGAGTGAGATGAGTGATGAGTGATGGTTGATTGTTGATGGCTGTCTTCTGTCTGAGAAGAGAGAGTAAGAAGAGAGAGTAAGAAGAGAGAGTAAGAAGAGAGAAGAAGCTGGGAAACCTACGATGTGTCATGTTCCTGGTCACTCGCTTTTCTAAAGTTATAAACAAGACAACCTGTTTGACAATCGACATCGTTCAATCAATCAACCATTCAAACACCATTGCATGCCCCCCACCCTCCACTGACAAGCAAACAAACAAACATGAATCTGGATGCACATGCCCTGCAGATGCTCAGATGACCACAGGGGGCCCCGGACTCACCGGTCCCCGGCCCCGCGGCTCCAGCGTCTCGGTTCCTCTGCGAAAGAAAAGAAACACTCCCGAGACTCCGGCCATCTGCGCCAACTATCTGGACTGTCCGGCTCGTGACCTGGGTGGAAGCTGTCTCCATAAGCAGACAAGATGGATAACTTGCAGAAGATGGAGGTAACTGACCAAGACTCTGTCGTCACCTCGGCCCAGTCGGCAACTCGCGGACTGCCGGAACGACAACACGCGGAGCCCTGGGATGCGCTCCCCCCTGTGGCGGGCGCCGGATCACACGGACGAAGTCCAGTTCACTGTCCAAGTCTAGCCAAGATTAAGCTTTCTCTCACCGCATCTGGGGGAGAGTGACTTGCTTCTTTTTCTTTCTTTTTTCTCTTCTTTTTCGGCGCACAGCTGGTGTCTAATTTCGGGAAAATGTTCTACACTCACAACTCTCCTTGGCTTCTCCTCTCCTGCGTTGCGATTCATAAGGGCTTTGTTTGGCTTTGGTGAGCCGACTCTCAAGTACATCAAGATTACAGGTCTGCTTGTGGGATTCATCCGGCCTGACAGTAGACAATTACTTTCGTAGCAGCAGCAAAGTAGAACGACTCCTCAAGACTCTTATGATATCAAGGTGGGCTGCTAATTCATAGCCAACAAACAACTAAACAATAAAAAGATCCAATCACAATCACGCGTCCCATCTGCGTGAGAAAAAGACCAATGCATCATGAATGCCGCTTCCAAGTCTGCCAAGACGAGAAACACGCAACTGTAAATGCAACAGAAAAACACAGGAGTGAAAAAGAAAAAGCCGATAAACACAAACATACATGAACGAAATACCAGCAAAATATACACAACATACCAAAACACCAACATCCCATCAACCCCTACTGACTCTGCCCAAACCTCGGCGCCAGCCTGCTCTTCTTCGTGGCCACCGCCGCCAGCTGCGCAATGCTCGAGCTGTCGGTCACCTCGAAGACGGACACGTCGGCGCCGAGCTCCTTGGCGAGCCACGACCGCAGCTCGACCGCCGTGAGCGAGTCGATGCCGTACGCGTGCAGCGGCCTCGACGGCTCGAGGTTCGCCGCGCCGACGCCGAGCATCCGCGCCGTCTTGAGGAGCAGCGCCTCCAGCACGACCGCCGCGACCTCCTCCCGCGACGACGCGCCCTGCAGCAGCGCCCCGTGGTTGGCCGCTGTCTTGCCCGCCGTCGCTGCCGCCCCGTTGTCGTCGTCCTCCGTCTTCCCTCCCTCTCCCGTTTCTACCAGTCCGAGGTGGCTGAAGAGGGGATCCCCGCTCCACGACGGCGTCTGGCGGCCCTCGACGGCCGTCTCCCGCGGCAGCCAGAGCCGCGGGACGACCTGCGCCCTCGCGACGTCCGCCGTGTGCGGTCCGAGGCCGTCCCTCGCCGCGGGACGGCAGTGGTAGTCCAGGACGGCGTGGAACTCGGCCTCGGAGATGTGCGTCCACCCGGCGGACCGGAGGTGGTTCCGGAGCCCCGGCTTCTCGGCGACGTAGCCGACGCCCTCGACGATGGGCAGGTCGACCGACACGGCGTTGACGCCCCGCGCCGCCAGCCGACGCGCCAGGGCGTCCTGGAACGCGCACGCCGCGGCGTAGTTGGCCTGCTCAGGGTTGCCGACGAGGCCCACGACAGACGAGAGGAAGACGACGAAGTCGACCGTGTCGGCGAGGAGGCTGCACAGGTTCTCTGAGCCGTCCACCTTGGGGAGGGTTGCCGCCTTCCACTCGTCGACCGACATGTTTTCGAACAGGTTATCCTTGAGGTGCTCATGTTAGTATAACAGGTCGATTATCCAGCGAATTCGGTGGACGACTCACCTGTAGGACCATGCATCCTTGGATGCAACCCTTGATGGGCGGCATAGTGGCCGCGAGCTCCGTCAGGACACGCCGCAGGGCCTCCTCGTCCGCCACATCGCACGCCGGCGTGGCCACGTTGTCGACGCCCAACGACTCGAGCTCGCGGACGAGATCGATCGCGGGCTTCTCCGCCACCGCTCCCCCACGCCGCGAGAGCAGGATGAGGTTCCGGGCACCCCGGGAAGCCATCCAGCGCGCAACGGACCGTCCGAGCCCGCCCAGGCCGCCCGCAACGACATACGATGCCTCGGGGTCGAAGACAGCACTACTCGCTGCTTTCCGGTCGGATAAGACCGGCACCACGTCCCGGGCGTGAGGCGCGAGAACGACCTTGGACGTGTGCCGCCGCCGCCCCACCGCTCCGGACTGCAGCTGACGGAACGCGGCTCGGACTTGGGAGAAGGGGTATACGGAGACGGTGAAGGGGACGCCGCTGCTCCAGTTGGCAAAGACGAGGTCCACCATGCGCTGGAACAAGGTCTCGGTGCGGGGGAGGTCGTAGAATGCGCAGGCGGCGAGGTCGAAGGACTCGATGCGTACGTTGCGGCCCCGGACGAGGAGGTTTGTGTAACTGTTGAATTGGGGGATGTCGGAGCCGATGCTGACGATGCGCCCAAACGGCGCCACGCAGCCCGCTGCGCCGTCGAGAGACGCGCCGGCGGCGGCATCCGCGCCGGCCGAGCAGCAGTTGACGAGCACGTTGATGCCGCGGCCCTTGGTCAGCTTCTGGAGAGAAGACTTCAGCGGCGGTCCGTCACCGGTGGTGGTGGTGCCCAGGAGACGGTCTCGTGAGATGCCACAGGCGTCGACGAGGGCATCGCGTTCCGCCTGGCCGTCGACAGTCGCGTAGACCTCGGCGCCCTGGAGTTGGGCCATCCAGATCAAGGCCCGTCCAAGGGTGGACGCGGCCCCCTGCACCAGGACGGCGTCGCCCCGTCGCAGCGGTTCGAACTCGCAAAGCACCGCGTAGGCCGTCGTGTAGTCCACCGGTAGGGCGGCGCCGTGGGCCCAGCTCACGCCGTCCGGCAGTTTGGCGAGGAGGCCGTCCCGGGACCGCACGCGCGTCTTGACGGCACCCGAGACACAGAGGCCAAAGACCCGGTCGCCGGCCTGGAATCGGGAGGACGGTCCGGCCCTGGTGACGACGCCGGACGCTTCGAAGCCCAGCGTGGGCTTGTCCGAGGTCCTTGTCCCTAGAGCCGAGGACAGGTCGTCGACAGAGAGGCCGCAGGCCATCGGCTGGAACTCGACGTCGTGGTCTCCCAGGGGCGTCTTGTAGATGCTGTCGTCTTCGAATCGGAGGGAGTCTAGCTGTCCAGCATTACCAATCTGCAAAGCAAGAGGGCGTGAATTGTCGTCGTCGTCGTTGATCAAGGGTCTGTCCACGACTTTCAGGGGCCCCGTCTGAGCCTCGACGTGTGCCCTCAGATACTCCGCCGGGACAAGCCGGGGAACGTGAATGACGCCGTCGACGCCGACCCTGAACGAGTTGTCCGACGTGTCGTGCGCTGCGCGGTGTAATATCTGGGCGCACCTGTCGGCAACGAGTTCGTCTGTCGCGGCCGCCTCGAAGGACGCGGTGAGGAGCTTGGCATCCGGCCGCTCCGATCGAATGACCCGCGCGAGGCCGGTGATCATCTCCGAGTCCGGGTCCGGCGCCGTCGCCGTCCCGCCCCGGGTGACCCAGAGAACGACTCTGCCTTGGGTGAGCACCCGCTTGACGCCCTCAAGCACTCGCTCCGTCATGTCCCGCAAGAGGGGCTTCTCGCACTCGCACAAGACAATGCATGTAGAGCCGGTCACGTCCCGGCTAGCGACGGCCGAGACTGTCGTGATGTCGCATGGCCCCCGTCGGCCGATAATGGTCTGCGAAATGGCCTCGGCGAGCTTGCGTTGAGCAGGCGTCTCGCCCGCCAAAATAAAGATCGTCGTCGTCGATATCTCGGCCGGTATGACCTGATCGGGCCGAGGCGCGGTGGACGACACGAGGACGGAGCTCATCTGGTGCGGCGACGAGGGGAAGTCGTCAAAGACGGCATCGACGCCGCTGAAGCCGGCGCTCACCAGGTGGCGATGCCACGAGGCCGGCGACATCAGCGGGCCCCAGACCCGGTCCGCGTCCTCCGACAGCCACCACCCGGGCAGCACGCCGAAGCAGAAGCTGCCGAGCAGGACCTCGGTGTTTGTGATCTCGAACAGCAGCAGCCGCCCGCCGCCGTCGGGCTTCAGCAGCGTCCTCGCGTGGCGCAGCGTCTCGTCCACCGACCGCGTCGCGTGCAGCACGTTGGCCGCGACGACGACGTCGTACCGCCCGGCCTCGAACCCCTGCGCCCGCGGGTCCTTCTCGACGTTGAGCACGCGGAAGTCCATGTGCGCCAGCTCGCCCCGGAAGGTCTCTTTGGCCTGTTCGAAGAAGGAGGGCGAGATGTCGGTGAAGTCGTAGTGCTTATACCGGCGTCCGGCGCCGTTGCCGGGACCCACATCAGCTCCGGGACCCACATCGCCGCCGCCTCCGATTCCGACCCCGACTCCGTCCCTGACCCCGACTCCGTCCCCCGTCAGCGTCGCCATGATGGGCCGCGTGGCCCCGCCGGTGCCGGCCCCGATCTCCAGGATCGACATGGCCGGGTTCGCGTGGGCGAGGGCGTCGACGTAGCGGCTGAGCTGCGCGTAGCAGCGCCGCGAGCCGAGCCCGTTGCTGTAGACGTCCTCGGCCAGCCTGTCGGCAAAGATGACGTCCAGCGGGTCGCGGTCCCCGGCGAGGATGTCGGCCAGGGCGTGGCCGACGGCGACGATGAGCTTTCCCTCCGGCGCGCCCGAGGCGACGACCCTGGCTTCCAGTTTGTTGACCTCGTCGTCATCGTTGTCGTCGCTGGGGTTGGGCGGCTCGTTGGAGGATTGGCGCACGACATGCTGGAACCAGGAGAAGTATCGTTGGTGGTGCCAGGCCATCTTGTCGACGGTGTCTCGAGCTACATCCTTGACGGCGCGACGGATGTAGGCGAGACAGAGGGCCTCGCAATCCTCCATCCACCGGCCCGGGTCGTCTTCTTCCTGCGTCACGGGCAGCTCGAACAGCTTCGAAGCCTGTTCCCCGTCGAGGAAGAGAGGGTCAGGCTTCCATATGAGGTTGAAAGCCGGGTGTGCAGACGAAACCGACGACGACGTGTCCCTGGCATCATTCTTGGAACGAGGACCGTCAGATAGTGTCCTGAAAACCAGTCCCGATAGATGAACCATCGTGTGACCCCGCCGGGGATGCGTAGCCGTGACTTCAGAAGAGACTTCGTTCCGGCCGAGCATCTCGCACTCGGCAGACACGGCGTAGGCGTCGTGGGGCAGGTCGTGCCGCGCCGAGATCCATCCGTCAGACAAATAGGTCGGCACCCTGGTTGACCTGGGGTCTCTGTCACCAGAGACCACGGGCACGAGGCTGGCGTGGACGACGGCGTCGAGGGTTGCCGGGTGGACCAGGTGCGGCTGGAGGTACTGGCACGGCATCATCTCCTTGACTCTCTCGCCGGGCGAGTCGACCGTGGCAGTCATGTCGAGATGCTTCCCGACACGCACGTTGCTCAGGGTCTGGAAGGTCGGGCCAAACTCGAGTCCCGAGTCCGACAGGTTGCGGTACAGTCTCTCGACAGATATTACCTCCTCAGAGTCAGTTGCGCAGCCGGGGTTGTTGTCACTCGTCACGACGTCCTCTATAGTGCCCGGAAGAACGTGATCGTCATCGTCGTCGTCGTCGGCCTCGTACTCCGTCTTGACGAAACCGTGGCAGTGTTCCCTCCACTTGTCGTCCTGCCGAGTCCAGAGCTGGAACTCGTGCCACGACAGGGGCCCCCCGTCCGACAGGCTCGATTCCCGGTATCGGCGCAGGTAAAACTGCGTCTCGACGCCGCCGGCATCGTCGGGCACGCGCAGCGCGAGCTTGAAAGAGACGTCTCGAAACCTGAACCCCCTCACCCTCAGAGCCGTCCCGCCGGCCCCCCCCTTGGTCTCCTCGGCGACCTGCCGGCTCGCCTCGACGGCCATGACGAGCATGCCGGCTGCCGGGTACAGTACGTCCCCCGAGACCCGGTGGTCCTCGATCCACGGGCTCTCCGTCAGCCGGATGTAGTTGTGCCACGCCGCGTTGTCCGGGTTGAAGCCGGGCACGGGAGCCCCGAGGAGCTCGTGCCGGCCGGCGGACCTCTTCCGGAAGCCGCTGCTCAACGCGCTCTCGAGCCAGTACTCCTTGGAGTGGTCGAACGGGTAGGACGGCAGGTTCGTCAGCATGAGAGGCCTCGGCCCGGGAGGCTCGTCCGCTTCGTTGACCCGGGCGAGGTCGACGCCGTGTCCGTGGCAGAAGAGGGCGCCGATGGCCTCGAGCGTGGTTTCCACGGCCGGCTTCTGGCGACGGAGCACCGAGTGATAGTCGACCGTGGAGCTTCCGCGGACCTGCTTCGCGGTGCTGGAAAGCGGTCCTCTCAGAGCGCTATGGGGGCCGATCTCGAGGAAGTCGGTGATGGGCTCCACGGTAGCTTCTTCTCTGACGTGTCCGTTGACATGCCCTTTGACCTTGGGCACTGGAGACCCCTTGAGCATCTCGGTGACGGACTCGGCGAACCGCACAGGCGACACCAGGTTCTTGACCCAGTAGTCGGGTCGTCGAAGCTGCGACAGGGCCATTGGGGCGCCCATCGTCGACGAGTAGAACCGGGGCTCGTATGGGCTCTTGGGCGTGCCTTTCTCAAGGTCGCCCATCGCCAGGAGATACTCGTCGGCCACGGCCCTCATGTACTGCGAGTGGTACGCCACGTCGACGTTGAGCCTCCTCACAAAGACTTTCTCCTCCTCCTCGCCGAGCATCTCGACGAGGCGACGGATCTTCCGGACGTCGCCGCTGACGGTGTGGCTGTCGGCACTGTTCATGCAGGCGATCTCCAGCGTGCCGTCGCCGCCGCCGCTCAGCCGGTTGACGCGGTCGATAGCTGCCTCGGTGCCGGCCTTGTCCAAGCCGACGGCGGCCATGCCCGTCTTGGGCCGTGATTCGGACCGGGCCAACTTGGCGCTCAGCCTCCCACGGTGATAGGCGACCTTCCACGCAGCCTCGCGGGAGATGGCTCCGGCTGCGTAGGCCGCGGCGACCTCGCCGGAGGAGTGGCCGGCGATGGCGTGAGGGAAGACGTGCCAGCTGGTCAGGAGGTCGACCAGGGCAACCTGCAACGCCGTGCAGATGGGCTGGCAGAACGCCGGGTCGTCTATGCGAGAGGACGATTTTGGTCTGGACAGCTCGACTGGGAGCAGTGGAAAACAGAATGTCAGCATGAAACCCCCCGACATACCATATACGCCCGTTGATCTCTGTCTTGAAGGCGGCTGAAGAGGGCGGGGGAGGGGGGGGGAAGTGGCTTGACTTACACGTCAACGACCACCTGCAGCCTAGGTTGTTGAGGTATCTATCAGCCGCGAAAAGGCTGTCCTGAAAGGTCCGGTAGGCCAAGAGTTCTATGCCCATGGCCGCCCATTGCGCTCCTTGCCCGGTGAAGATGAAGGCCAGGCGGGGCTTTGTCTTCGCCCTGACCGGAGCCGGGCCTTCTTCCAGCGCCCTCTGGAGCTGTCTCGGCGAGTTGGCGACGCACGCCGTCCTCCACGCGTGATGGGTGCGCCTCGAGCCCAGCGTGTAGCTGAGATCCCGCAAGAGACGCAGTTGCGCCGCTTCGCTCAAGGGACCGCCGCCGCCGCCGCCGCCCAAGCCCTGCGAGTGTGATGATGATGACGACTTGGATGCCAGATACGCCTTGTACGACTTCCGCAGACGATAAGAGGCGTCCGGGTCGTTGGCCGAGAGGACGCAGAGGCGCGGGAGGTCCTCGCTTTCGCTGCCGCTGAGGTCTATGCCGCTGTCTGACGGACGGGAGGATCCGTTGGCTTCATCTGCTATTAGTACTCCCCCAAAAAGACAAAAAGTCAGCCAAGCCCTCACGTCGTCGACGGGGAGCGGGAGGGGGACGGGGAGGGACGGGGAGGGACGGGGGGTGAGAACTCACGGCTGCCGTTCATCAACGAGGGGCCGCTCAGGTGCCGGGCAATGTTGGGCACCGCCTCCGTCCGGTGGTTGCCGACAAGCCGGTGGCGCTTGAGGAAGTGAAGGGCGTCGTCCATGACGACGTGGGCGTTGCTCCCGCCGACGCCGAACGAGTTGACCGACATGCGCCTCAGCCCGCGCTGGGGCCAGACGACGGGCGCCGTCGGGAACGCCAGGTTCCAGGCGTCCCGGATCTCCGGGTTCCGCCTCTCGAAGCCGATGTTGCCCGGCACGACGCCGCTCTCGAGCGTCAGCACGCCCTTGATGACGGCCGCCACGCCCGCCGCGCCCTCGAGGTGGCCGACGTTGCTCTTGAGCGCGCCGACGTACAGCGGCTCGTCCGGGGTCCGGTGCGGCCCGAAGACGTCGGCCAGCGCCCCGGCCTCGACCGGGTCGCCCACCGGCGTCCCCGTGCCGTGGGCCTCGACGAACCGCGTGAGCCCCGGGTCCAGGTTCGCCCGCTCGTACACGTGCCGGATGAGCGCCGCCTGGCCGGCCCTCGTCGGCTGCGTGATGCCCGGTGACCGGCCGTCCTGGTTGGTCGACGAGTTCCGGATGACGGCCCGGATGACGTCCCCGTCCCGGATGGCGTCCGAGACCCGCTTGAGCACGACCGCGCCGAACCCTTCGCCGCGCCCGTACCCGTTGGCCCGGTGGTCGAAGCTGTACGACCGCCCGTCCGGCCCGAGCACGCCCGCCGCGTCGAGCTTGAGCGTCATCTCCGGGGTCAGGATAAGGTTGCACCCGCCCACGACGGCCTGTCAAGGAGATATGATGGGTCAGCCGGGGGGTTGTTCATGATGATAGTATCTCCAGTGTTTAGGGGTCAAAGTAATGTTTCTCTCCCTCCCTCTCAGGCTCTCCTCTTACCATGGATATCTCGCGCAGCTTCAGGCTCATGCAGGCTTCATGCACCGCCACCAGACTGCTCGAGCACGCCGTGTCGACCGTCACGCTCGGGCCCCGAAAGTCAAAGAACCACGAGACCCGGTTGCTGAGCATGCTCGCCACCGTGCCGAGGGCCGAGTACTTGTTCGGGATGTCCAGGTCCTTGGCGATGTGGTCGTTGTAGTCCGCCGTGAAGCAGCCGACGTACACGCCGGTCCGGGACCCGGCAACAGCATCGAGGGGAATGCCGGCTGGAAGGGGGCGGAAGAGCACGCAACAAAAGTCAGCA
Organism: Colletotrichum tanaceti; assembly: GCA_005350895.1. Taxonomy (NCBI): domain Eukaryota; kingdom Fungi; phylum Ascomycota; class Sordariomycetes; order Glomerellales; family Glomerellaceae; genus Colletotrichum; species Colletotrichum tanaceti. The sequence goes on from PJEX01000120.1 coordinate 25,501, forward strand.
TCTCGATCTGTGTCTTCTCTGTATTTCTTTTCTTCTTCTTTCTTTTCTTCTTCTTTCTTTTCTCTCTTCTATCCCTCCCTTTCTCTCCCTCTTTCTGTTCTCTTCTTCTCGTGCTCCTCGTGTCACTGGGGGTACCTGGGTCTGAGTTTTTTTTTTGCGTACCATTTTCGAGTGCCTTGTACACGCTCTCCAGCATCCCTCGCTGCTGTGGATCGATACTCCGTGCCTCCGTCGGCGTGATGGAGAAAAAGGGGGCGTCAAAGGCCGAGATGCTGCCTTTTAAAAAGTGCCCATGACGCATTCGTGTCTATTCGTTCCCCCTGTGTCAGTCGTTGTCCATTCGTTTTCCCCTTGTCAGTCGTTGTTCATCATCATGAAGTGCTGATCGATCATAGTATATTAAATATGGTGGAGGAGGAGGACGGGTGTGTGGGGGGGGGGGCGGGCAACGCACAGCACCGCTCCTGTCGGCATCCGGGTGCCAAAAGGCATCTGCGTTGTATCTCTCCCGTGGGACTTCCGTCCAGGCAGATCTCCCGGCTAGCAGAGACTCGAAGAAGCGCTCGGGGGTATCTCCATCGCCGGGCAGCCTGGCGC
>PJEX01000120.1:32712-121369 GCA_005350895.1 Colletotrichum tanaceti
TCTCACTCCCTCTCACTCCCTCTCACTCCCTCTCACTCCCTCTCACTCCCTCTCACTCCCTCTCACTCGACAGCCTTCTATGATACTATTCCTGCATGATCTCGGCCGACATTCTTATTCCCCCTCAATCTAGGTTGACGGTGTATTGTCGCAAGCCACGCAGCGACCACACGTCGACGTCCACATCACTCACGAGCTCATTACGCTCGGGGCAGGTGTCGGTCTCACAGTTGTCGGTCTCCAACCTCAGCCCACAGGAGGAAGAGGATGAAGTCTAGTAGGAAGAGAAAGAGCTTTTTTGTGGCCACGTATTGTAAGGGATTCGGATCATGTATATATACACATATATACCACGACGCAGGCGACTGCGCAGAGCCAGCGACCGCTCTCTTCGAGCTTCATTTCCTTTTTTTTCCCCCTGTTCTACCGTATTTATAATAAGCAGGTTCATCAAACAAAATAGAACAGAACATGCGTGATCTCGATCCGGCCCACCACCACCCCCATGAGCGGAAAACAGCACATCTTCCACCGCCTCCCACCCAAGGCAACAAGTTCTGTGTTGCTCAAGTCATCTGATCACTCGTGGGGCCCACGAACCTTACCGACATATGCCGTTCACAGATTGGCATGCTACGGCCGTAAAACAAAATAAAAAAAGGGCGACTCGTCATCTCCTTGGCCTTGGCGAGCAAAGCCTGCTTGTTGTCGCTGTTGGCCGTTGTTGTCTCTCTGGAACCAGCCAATCAGCCCCCGCGCTTCGAAGGATCAATAGGATCAGTGGGATCTGGCAGGGGGCTCTGGAGCCCTGCAATGCAGGATTGCGGCGTGGCCAACATAGCCAAGCGAAGATCGACGAAACTGGGGTCACCAGGGATTCTTCCCTCTCTCTCTCTCTCTCTGCCTCTCTCTCTCTCTGTCACTCTCCTCCACCGCCCTGCACTCCGCACACCAATACTGGTAGGCTTCTGGGGTTCCTCTCCCACAGACTCCCAGTGAGGCCATTCCCAGATTGGCACTGACATTCTGCTAGGTCAGGTCACATACACCGCACGCACGCGTGCATGAAGCACATGGTGCACATGGTGCATATGGTGCATATGGTGCATATGGTGGGCTGGACTAGCAGCAAGCCCGCAGCTTCATGGGTCCCTTGTGAGGCATTTAAATAGGCTTCACACCCAATGGACACCAAACCAGAGCTTCACCCCGAACGGTGCCTCGAAAACTCAAGCATCCTTAGCCCCAACGAGCAAACTTTCAGACCCGGTGACGATGATGCAGGTTCCAGAAGCAGAAGGGAACCCCGAACCCGGGACTCTGACCCACCGAGATGCATATCGGGGACCATTTCTTCTGCAACCAGGGTTGGCGGATCTGTACGGAGTTAAGGGTAGGTATCCGCACAAGAGGATCAGATGTTGGAATTGCGACGTTGGCAAACATTCTGCATCTGGCCCCCCTCGTCGACTTTCCAGATTCAGAGTTTGATTGGACTATGGGTTACGGGGCCAAGTCACATCTGTCATTTCACAGTCCGAGAGAGTCGAGTCGAGTCGAAGTCGAGAGGCAGATAGGTAATCAACTCACAGATACGGATACAGGTAGATAGGAATCCTGCGGAATCCTGCTCCAACGATGTTATGCCTACCCGGCTCCCGTTCCGACGAACCATCCATCGCATAGTGCCGCCCAAGTAAGACGGTAATTAATACCTAATACTAATAGCCATCGTTTGCCCGAATGATTCGGTGTTTGGGACTTCCCGCAGCGTCCATCCTTGTAATTAGGGAGTTTGAACCAGCAAACAACAACAAATATAACAACAACAACAACAACAACAGTCATCACCCCCATCCACCACCCCTATTATCCCCAGTCTTCGCATTGTTGAGTGTCCAAAACGTGTACAGGCTCAAGAGGGGACCATATTGACCAGCTGTCACGATCACCACTCACTACTCCCCTGCCATCCCCTTCACTCTCCACACACAACAACAACAACTACTACTACTCACACCCCCCTTCTCACAAACAATGGCTGACCTCGGCGCCGATCCCAAAGCCGCGTACAGCGCCGTCTACTCGCTGTCTTTCCTGACCTGGTTCTACGACAAGTACGTCCTGGGCTTCAACATGAGGTACATCTGGAAGTGCCCGACAGACGACGTCCTCCTCCCCTTCTTCGCCGAGAACTTCTCCCGCAACCACCTCGACTGCGGCGTCGCCACGGGCTGGTTCCCCGCCGCCGCCCTCTCCCGGCCCTTCCGCGCCGACACCAGCCAGCGCCTCACCCTCCTCGACCTGACGGCGAACCCGCTGCGGGCCGCCCGGGCGCGCGTCCTGGCCGTCGCCGCAGACGCCGACGTCCGCTGCGTCGAGGCCGACGTCACCGAGCCGCCGCCCAAGCAGCTCCTCGGCGACCGCTTCGACTCCATCTCCATGTTCAACCTGTTCCACTGCATGCCCGGCGGCAGGGCCAAGCTGCGCGCCCTCGGCCTGTACAAGCACCTGCTGGCCGAGGACGGCGTGCTGTCGGGCTGCACCGTGCTCGGCCCCAAGAACCCGTCCACCGGCTGGCTCACGCGGCTCCAGCTCCGCCTGTACAACGACCGGTGGGCCGTCTTCCACAACTGGGACGACGAGGAGGAGCACGTCCGGGAGGCGCTGGACCACGAGTTCGAGGAGGTCGAGACCTGGGTCGTCGGCCAGATGATGCTCTTCCGGGCGAAGAAGCCGAGGAGGCCGCTCTTGGACGTTTGAGTGCCGGAGGTGGGGTTCTGGATGACGAATGATTCGGTGATACCCGGTGCGGCATGAACAAAAGGGGCGATTGTTTCTCTGTGTTTTGGAAGTCATTAATGAGTGTGATGGTGATTCGAACAACGACATGCGAAACGCTGTATCTTTATCTAGTTGACTTTGTTTCTGGCGTTGTAAGGCTGCCTGACGTTTGGATAACTATACTACTGCCGATTAGTTTCAGTTGCTCTCGTCACTACCATGCTGGCATGGATACTGCACGACTTGTCTCTGCCTCAAAAAGGGCTCTGTGCAGCCGGTATGATGTCGCAATCATGGCTGCTATGTGATGATGGCATAACGCCACTTGAGGTCGTGTCCAGGGTCTGTCTTTCTCATTCTTCTTGACTACTGAGGTCTAAACACGCGTCACTGTTGTTTCAATACACGCTCAAAGGTATCGTTTGGTGCTTTCGAGACCTAGTTGTTTATCAAACTGACAAGACAATTCGTACTTCAGTTCCACGTCACCGGTGTTGCAGGCAAAAGGGACACACTCGAGTCTCCAAACGAACCAAACAAATCACAGAACAGCGGATTCATTATTGTTATTCCTGGGGAACCTTTTGAGTATGCGGCAAAAATACGCAGGAATCGTTTTCCCTAGGTGCCGCACAACCTTACATCTTCGCGAAGAGACAAATGTCGACGTTGCTCCAATCACAATGTCACGTAGAGCACTTTCCAAAACTCTCCTTCTACCTTGAACCATCCGGCGGCCTAACAGCATCTTGCAAGTATAGCTTTTCCAACCAGACACTGCCGTGACAGAGCTGCTCCTCGTGTTGTTCTACGAAATAGCCCGCCAGTCTTCCCACATGGCGCCACAACCTGGAGGCCGGAGAAGGCCGACGAAGCCAACGAATCTTCTTTTGTAAGCCCCATCAATGGGTTCAAGAATCACAAAGAAAAAAAAGAAGAAGAAAAATGAAAAAAGGGAAACATGGGATGAGTTGAGGCCGGCGCGGGAGAGTTCTTGCCACGCTGGGGGTGAGGTTTACATCTCCGCCGCCTGCAGTAGGTCAAGTCTTTTGTGGATTTTCCCTGATTATGTGAGTCGCAAGCAGTTGGCCATGGCAAGTCAAAACTTATTATCTCGAGACCTACAACAGTACATTTGTTTGCACGGTCCCGGGACTGGTGCCAGAGCCGTTCACCACCCGAACTCCCAACGCGAACCCCCTACAGATGACATGTTCCAGCTCACGATCACCGTCCCCTCCCAACGCACCGTGGTCGTTGTTCCAGGGACCAGGCATCTCCGATGTCATTATCGATGCTGTCGCTCTTACCACCCTCTCCGTTCTCCTTTTACTTTCTTTCCCCTCCTCTTCTCGTGGCCTTTCGCGGTCGAATCAGGGGCCAGCTCAAAACCTACTCGCCCGATGGGTTTTCGTCCCAACGTGAGTTGGTGACGGGCCATAGCTTGAGCGTAAACCTTTCTTGAGCGAATCAACGGACGCCTACATGGGAAGATGCGAGTCGAGCGTCGTAAGCGTCTTCTTCAATGGCTCCAAGTGACAAATCTTGATGGCTTCCGAGGGGGCATACTCATGTTTTTCGCCAGGTTTTGATTCCAGATCCTGTAATATCACGCAGAGCAGGCTCCGGAGCTGGGCAGAGCAGGGCAGGGCTGTGCTTGAGAAGCCCAGCCCTTTTTGTGAAAACGTCGGGGGACCAGAGTAAGCCAGGCGTCGTCCTGCCGCGGAAGAAAGTAGAAATCTCGTCCGCGGCCACACGGGGAAGATCACGGCCATTTAGACTCGGGGAGTTCTGTTCCTATTGCCTTTCTCTCCACAACGTAGTTATCGCTAGCAGCTAGAGTTACGACCAATGGACGACGGTCAGTCAGCTTCACTAGACCGGGAAAAGGGGTCGACGCGGGCGCCTCATTCTCGAATGGGGGACGAAAGTAAATACTTCGGACCAAATGGTTCAAGTTGCTTCCGCTGCCGAACCCTCGAGCTGCCTGCAGCCTCGGCGATCTAGGTTCGAGAGCACCCCCCACGGGATAAGCTTTGGCTGGCTTTGCTCATACGATCATGGAGATTCCGGCCTACGTACTCACTTTTCCTTGTCGTTGATGCCAGCACCCAGAGAATATTACCCGAGAATACGGGATGTGAACAGAGCGCAATGGTGGTTGGGTCGCGATGTCGTCAACATGAAGAGGCTGTTGGCTCCGTTTCATCACGAAAAGGTGGAGATCTCAGAGAACAGGTCAGCAGGAAGCACAGTTCAATCGATTGGTAGGCTTCAGCTTCTTTCAACGTTGGAAGAGCCGGAGCCGGTAGTTTAGTAAACAAGGGTAGACCTCCCTGTATTAGGTTCTTCGCAAGTCGATTGCCCACCCCTCATCGCGCGCACATCCGAAAGCATCTGTTGCCGATAGACCCTTGCTGTTCCCCAGCTCTGATATTGACAAAGGCAACACACGATTATAAGTAGGTAACCTCCTCCTCCTCCTCCTCCTCCTACTCCTCCTCCCCCTCCTCAAACAAGGCCATCCCAAAACTAACGCTCTTGCCCACGGGTTGACGCTCTTCTACAGCCATCATCATCATGAAGACAGTTCACGCAGCCATCTGTGGCATCCTATTCTTGGCGCTACTAGTCAGCCCAGGCAGGGCCGTTTCCGACATTCTCTCCCTCCCCATCGCCGGCGATGCGTACATCGAGGAGGCCCACGCCACGCTTATTCTGCCCAAGAAACCCGGCTCGGTAACGGGAGACGTCGCCATACGGAGTGGCATCATGATGAACGACGAGGTGACCTTGGTCCAAGGGGTCGTCTCGAACTCTCCTAGCGGGTATGGCGCCGGTGAACCGCTACGGTCTTCGCACCATGAACGATGATTAGCTCATGCTAGCTTGTAGATCCTATTGCAACGACGGCGGGGAAAAGTGGTGCAGTTTTGCTTACATTTCCACCCTCGGTGTGTAATACCGTCGTCCCCCCCTGGCGCCCGTCGGCTCTCTTGTTTCACAGACTCGATGTATTAATTCCCGTGACCGGGCAGCCTCGACCCCAAGCTTTGGAATCCCCAAGACCAGCTCAGCTGGCGAGGCAATGAAAACGGACTGTACGGCATCGTGTTATCCCCATGTCAGCGTAAATCCATACGGTCTGCTAACCAGTCCCGCAGACAAATTCAACTCGAAAACCCAGATCTGGGAGCAAAGCACCTACGTTGACGGGAAGCTCAGCTCTACCGTCGCGAGCAGTACGTCTCCCGGAGCACAAATGATAATCACCCCCTCCTGGCGCCGGGACTAATGCAGCATCAATTCCAGGTAGGGGGCAAGTCGGAATCGCCTTCTATCTCACCATCCTGTGCGCTGATGGCAGCGCCTGCGCCGAACACCCTGAACACAGTACGGTATTCCCGAAACGAAAGAGAGAGAGAGACAGAAAGAGACAGAAAGAGACAGACAGACAGACACAGCTGACTGACTTATCCTCGACAGGTTGGACGAATGTCTCTGTGGTGCTAAACAAGGCCGACAGGAACTTCGGGCGTAGAAAAGAATTGAAATTCAATGCTACTGGAGGGAATATGACGTCCTCCGACGGAAAGACTTGGAAGATTGACGATATCAAGGTGCCCGCTCAGAAAGCCAACTAAAATGTAAAGAGCTTGGCTATCCTTTGCAGGACTGATTCTTGGGGCAACTTATAATTACTCATTGCAAGTTTGCCAGTTTCCTTTAACACAAGTTCCACCCTGGGACTTTTGAACCCAGAGAGGTGCAGGACTATCAATAGGATGTCGCTTTGATGTTCTACTGCCCACACCATTGGCATGGTAATAGTAATCACTCACCGCTCCAATAGCAAAAGAACCGGAATCGACCGTCAGAGGGCCCCTCGAACCCCTCTTCGCCTGGCTCGCCAAGCTCCTCTCGGAGTCCTCAGTCTCCCTGATCACCAAAGCATCCGGGTCCATGGTGTTCGTTGTCATGCTGCCTATGTATTCCAGGTTGACAAACTAGTAGATGTTCTCAGGTCCGCAGGGAAAGTCGGTGTCTTCAGTCACCGTGTAGCCCGACCATGTGCTCTCCAAACGGAAAAGATGGGTCTCGGCAAGGTTTCGAGAACATCGGCCGACCAACAGCGACTCGGTGCGGGGAAACATACTCGTCTGAGCTAGCGCGCGTAAGCCGTAGCCGGCGTCGGATACCTGGACCTTGAGGGGATCTGGGTGGTAGACGACGCGCACCTCGACGCGGGGCTCGAGGGAGAGGCGTGGAGATGGGTGAACATGGCCGGTGTATTGATAACGGTAGTCATGCTCAGGCCTTGGGGCTGTGGAAGGCAAGGTGCTCGCTGATACAAAGAAGAAGCACATAGTGCTGATGAAAGGGACTGTCGGATGGGATATATGGACAGATGGATGGTTGGACTCTTCGGGCCGCTTGCTTGTTTGGGTAACTAGCCGAGATGAAATGAGATGAGATGGGACGTGGTGAGGCGTGATGAGGCGAGATGAGAGCGCGTTCCTGAGGTCTCGTTGACTAGAAAGCAGGACCACCTCGTAGATCTGCAATTGGCGATAACAATGCAAGTGTTGCGCCATGCGGTGAAGAATCAAAATCGATCGATCATAACAATAACCAATGCTACCAAGTGCAGACAGAGGCAATAGCTTCATTTTAGCCGAGGGCGGGGGTAAAGCCAATAACATTCGCTGGAAATGCATGGAAGCATTTGCATCATTTTTTACTTTGTCTTTGTAGGCCGATTGCTTGGCCTTCCAGGTGTGTTGTTTGCAGATGGTGTGGCTTTTTGAACGTTTGAGCATCTGGTCAAACCTGGCACTGAACAGATGTAATGACTGTCTCCGTTAGTATAGGTGCTTGCTTTGACTATGCTTTAGTCCAGTTGGTTATCACATTTACTGATATCTTCCTTGGCTTACAATGCGGTATTTAGGCCGATTCCTCGCTCCACTGTGACCAACATCAGCAAGATGGGCCAGTTGGATGCTTTCTGGCGTCGTTTCCAAGTCCGAATCAAGGTGTCTTTTCTCAAGGAGCATAAGCTGGACGGCATCGATCTCGACCGGGAATATCCAGCTGCTACTAACATCCCCGACAACCCTGCGGACGATCCGGTCGATAGTCTGAACTCATACTAGCGGCTTCTGACTACCTAGCAATAAGGCTGAGGTCGGCAGCTTCAAGTTGGCGGACCCAATGTCGTACTACATAGCACTTCTATCTAGGCATTCCCTGTCAAGCAAATCGCTGTATATCGTGACTATATTATATTAATGACGTACAACTTGCACGACTGGCAGGACGCTGGTAACAATCAGACTTTACTAGGCTGCCTAACTAGCAACTGTACTTAATAGTCACACGTTAGTAAGACTAAGATCAAGGATGCGATCTCCACGATCACCAAAGCAGGTAACCCCTCTAACAAGGTCTCTGTCTGCATGTGTTCATACTATCTATGCGTGACGTTCACCTCCGAAAAGGATTCGTCTCGTTAAGGCTTACTACCGTTGATTATTTGAAATGGTTCGCCTAGCCCAAGTAGCTCTAGTGAGCATTAACGTCAAAGAGGGCACTGTTGAGAGCTACTCACGTAGTAATTACGCCTGTATGGCTGGCCATCTGCAGCAGCTGGTGCACATCGCAGGGTTGTCCGCCCAGTCCAGCGGCATCTGATGTTCAGTGAAGTAAGGGATTCCAGTCCCAGTGACTACGGCTACACATCAAGTTCACATGCAAAAAATCAGCCGAGGTCTTTTATCCTCATTATGCGAAGCTGTTGTATCTGGATTAGATTGTCTCCATCCAAAGCCCCCCTTCTGGGTTGGCTCCGCAACACTCGTCGGCCCATTCCGGGAGGTCCTCCGTTATACGGCGCCACAAGGCCATGCGGGGTGTCGGGTTCGTCACTGGATACAGTTCTACCCCTGACTGCGGGAGTTCAGATCTTGCCAACGACGATGGACTTGAGTCAAGCTCATTCAATAGGGCCAACAGGATCCATAAATGCAGGGGGTGTAATCTTTCTTCAGAGAAAGGAGAAGAAGAAGAAGAAGAAGAAGAAGAAGAAGAAGAAGAAGAAGAATGATAATAATAAAAACCGTCAGGTTGAGTTCTAGCTGCCATCTTAATCACATTGTTAATAGCGCTAGGTCTCTTATTAATGGGTTGTAAAGCCAAACATTAGACCTGAATTGTCAACGAGCACAACGGTTCCTCTTGGTCACGCGCTGTTTCGTTTGTCTGACAATGTTCTCAGAGGAAATCTATTGGCATCGCTTTGACGGTGTCTCCATATTCCTTACCCACCGGTGTGGCCGTTCTATTATCTACATTCCTGATTGGGAAGCCTCCGCAGCGGAACCTTGGTCCAGTTAACCGGGCGCCCGCGTCATGATATCTTGGAGGGATATCATCCCGCTTGTACTATGCCGCGTCAAGAACACGGCTGGGCCCCTGACGTGCCGCCTGAGCACGATATCCCTAATGCAGCTGAGCGATTGGCCGTTGCGGGAGAATTCATCCGGCACGAGATTACATGGACACCGTTTCACTCCTACCAGTGGCCTCGTCTGGGACCCATACAAACTGACGAGGAGGAGTCCTGTCTGGAACCGCTTCTGGATGAGGATGTTGTCGTCAGGTTTACGGTGCAGATACCGAGTTGCCAAGCTGTTCAAGTTCCACAAGTTCTGAGGCTCATGCTGCCGCCCCTTGGAGACAATGTTGACGATTGAGTCCTGCACGACTCGTGAGCCCTCCCACTTCACTCTTGTAATACAAGACTGTTTAGGTCAGTCACGGCCGAGAAATAAACTATAAGAGAGGCTTGCTTTCGAACATCAACAGCAGCTTCTAAAAGACACTCAACGCACAGCAGTCTTGCATCCTCGCCTCATTCTTCTACAACAAAACGTCCTCCTTGGCGAACTCCCATCACATACATTTCACCGCCCTCGGTACCTCTACACTATACACAGCGCCAAAGATGCAGTTCAGCACCCTCCTCTCCGTCTCGCTCTTCGTCCTGGGCGCCTCGGCCCAGGCCTCGGGTCCCAACGGCAAGCGCTTCTGCGCCGGCGCCGCCATCTCGTGCCAATACAAGAACGGCCGCTGCGCCAACGCCTGCAGAGACACCGCCAACGACTTCAAGGACGGCAACGCCCCCGTCGCCCCGGTCTACGACACCATCTGCTCGTGCCCCGATGGCGAGCCCGGCAACGAGTACACCGGCGCCGCCTGCATCGATCTCATCCGCTGGGCGCAGCGCCACAAGTGCTGAGACCTCATACTATGAAGCGGTTCACCTACGTAGTATTATTGTGCAAGACGGATGGCACGGGCTTGGGGGCGGGGCGTCTGACATATGGGGATCCAACTTTTCAACGGATCAGGACAGGGAGACGTGCATGCATTTATACACATTAGGGCAACTGTTCTCCTCCAGATTGTGTACCTGTACGAACTTGAGAGGGGGGGGACTGCAGCCTTGGCAACGTCGTTGAGTAGACAGTAGGCGGCATCCCCCCGCCATAATCCTAGAGCATGTCAAATGTGTAATCACGATTCACCCCTACAGGCTGCCATAGACACCAACCGAAGCAGGCTTCGGCCGAGTCCCGAAGCTTAGCGCATAATCTCGTGATATATACGACGGCACGTGCACCTGTAGGGTCGGATCTCGGAATGGACTGCCCTGGCAGACATTTCCGTCATGGGTAATTCATACTGACAGGCTACGGCGAACGGTTGTTACCCGATGTCGAGATGGGCCGCATGGTCGAAGCTGGGATCACTTTGAATATTAATTAAACCCACACGAGCTGCCTATATTGTGGAGCGGCTTACCCACCGTTCTGAGGCTACGTTGGATCTTTACGCACCACGTGCGGAATGGTCACGTCTTTCTACCTAATGGGGTGGTCCTCACGGGATACTTGCCAACAGCCCAGTCTGGCTTACGGTATGTTCCAGTGACCGATATTACCTCTGGAAGAGTCAGTTGGGTCAGCAAACTCCGGCAGCGACTGGGCATGAAACGCATGGCCATGGAAAAGTCAACAACGGATGGTTGGCAGATGGGGGCTAGACGCCGAGGCTCATGTCTGCGGCTCCCCGTTTGTGTCCCCGTGCGTATTCGTAATTATTGCACGGGGATAAGCACCGGCTTGGGAGGCCGATTACATACCAGGATCATGATTCATGAGCAGCTTGTTGGTGTTATTGACTGGGGCGCTTCTGTTTCAGCTGCCGATGGAAGTGGTCAGATCACCCGCTTTCAAGCGGTATACCCTCATGAGAACGAACTCATCTATTATTTTTTTTCCATTATTTTTTTCTTCTTAAAGCTGGGATGCCATCAGTTGTCTGGGGCACATGTTTGGTAGCCAGCCAAGCAGCCTGATTAGAACGTTTCTGAGAGATGTTAATGGATGTCTGATTAAAATAAGCCATCACCCGCATTCATAAACACTAATTACTTGTAGTATGTGCCACGCTGGAACCAGGCTTATGCATCGGAAGGATGAAAAGAACCCCAGAAGAACTGTAGCAAAGACCCTCAGACCCATATAATGGTGCCAAGATCTCGATCCGCTCGAAGCGGTCGTCGTGATTGTGGAACTTGGCCCAAGATTCAAAGTACCAGAAGCCGTATTATCTGCTGCGGCGGCAGACGCCTCTGCGGACTTTGTAATGGGACCAGTATTCTTTCTCGACAGTTAGTCATTGTTTCTCCAGTGCTCCACTAGTGAAGCTCGGAAGACATCTTTCTCTCTCTCTCTCTCTCTATAATTACCTTTGAACTTTGCAAAATGCTGGTGGCAGCCTCGCAGTTTCGAGACTCCCAAATGTTGCTCGTCGTCAACGTCGCCCCTACGCACGACTGCCGTCAGTCGACTACGCACGCCGAGGCGAGCGGAACAAGCCGACGCCTGGCAGCGGCAGCTCGTGAGCTCCGCCGGCTGGGTGTGGTACGCCGAAGAGCACGAGGCGACGGACTGGCTCAGCTGGGCGCAGCTCTCGGCGGCGCTCTTACAGGCGTCATCGTCCAGCCGCAGCATCCTTGTCGCGGCCGGGGCGACGGGGCGTCGTGATGTCCTTCGGCAGATGGGGGCCGCACGCGTCCTGCCACTGGGCGATCCGGTCGTCGGACGCGCTGTCGAAGGAAGTGCCCAGGGCGCATTGCCTGAACTCGCCTTTGCATCTTGTGATGATTTGATTAGTCGAGGGGCGTCGAAAGAGTCGATGCTGATCTGATGCATCATGCGGGCACTCACCCAACGTAGGCGTTCAGGAGGTCCTGGGCGCAGAAACATCTGATGGTCTCTTGCTTTGAGAGATTGCTGCATTTTCTGGCGATAGAATCGGCCTTTTCGCAGTTCGGGAACTCTTTGATATCACCGACGCTCCATTGCCTAACGCGTTGTGTTGGCGCCGCGTGACTGATAGATCACTCATAGGGCTGTAGATATGGGAATTCCCGTCACCTTGCCATAGTTCTCGACCTCATTTCTGGCGACGACATTGCAACTTGATAGTAAGTATTACTCAACCATGTCGGGAAAGGGTCCAGAGTCTCCCTCACGCCCCAACGGCTGGCTATCCCGATGTCTACGATGGCCATATCTCTTGACCTTTGGACTTCTCGACATCGCCATGACCATCACCATAATCGCGTTGACCATCAAATCGTCTCAGAAGGGTGGTTCCGCTACACTCGCGACGCACAACACCACGTCGGCCGACCAGAACTCGGTGACATTCAACGTCCCTTGGAACCTCGGTTTTGCTCCGGACCTCCCTCCCCAGTTTCGCCTTCTCCCTTTTCGGCGCGTACTGGACGTGGATTGCGAGCTCGGCTCGCAGAACGGCAACCGTACACGTCGAGCTGCGCAAAGCCGGCGGCGCCGACGCCGAGGTGTCGGGTCCTCCTGGACTATCGCGTTGTCGCCACCGTCTGGCGCTGGTGGAGAGCCTTTCGAAAGTCGCACTACCAGAGGACAGACCTCGGAGCGGTCTAGTCTTTTTCGGTCTCATGTTGCCGGCCTAGATGGTCTACCTCACTGTTCGTCTTGAAGCAACGTGGGCGCAAGACGTATCAAGTAGTAATAGTTCAAGCTGAGTTGAGCTTGCATGCAAGCGTCATGCCATCTTACTTCTGCTCTTCAGTCTCGCACGCAATAGTAGTAATACACGTGCTTTTATCCACGAGTCCCGTCTATTGCGTATGGCGTAGGTGGCCAGGACCTGATTCGTACAGGACAATGCCGTTGGCATCCAGCTTCGGCTGCTTTACCTCCCGTCCCAGTGAGTTATTATCCAAAAGATCCTCCCGGCTCCTTTTGAACGCCAAGCGCCCCTCATCACCGTTCTCAGTGATTGCGCTTGTCTGGCTAGTATTATAGTGTGGGCTGAGGGGAGGGCTATGCGTCAGTGTTGACGTAAACTGATAGGGCAATCCCATCGTTTCGGGGGCTTGCTGGGGTAACGCTTGTTGCATGGTGTCGCTTCTCTGAGGAGGCATAACGAGGTTCCTCCGGGCAGGTGTTGGAGTGTCATCACGCAGGTCATCCAGCGCAACGACGTCTTCCATAGGATCTGCCCTGTAGACATCGTGGGAGAAGATCTCTGGGGAGGTGTGGCGCGGATCCGCAACGTCCTGGCGGTCTGCGCCGCGATAGCCGTCATCCGATACCGTGTTGTCGGTGCGGACGGTATCAGACTTGTTCGGAGGCTTGGGACATCCTTCCCACGCATACTGTGGATCTCTTGCGCATTTCCCGGCCATATCTCTCAACTTTCGGGCCACGTCCTTACTCGTGTCTCTCTCTCTATAGTCCACCCGGATTAGGTGGTGCGTGATGTAAGTGATGAGCACATGGAAAAAGAGAGAGCAGTGAGGGTCTTTGTGTAGATCCTGGGTCCACTGTCCTTCGCGTGAGCATCCGAAGAGCAGCAGTAATAGGGAGACGAAAGTGACATACCAGCTTGACGGATGGCTTCAGTATAGCGACTTTCCTCTCGTTTTGCGTTCCACGGTTATAAAATGTGTCCATGCGGCACGGATTCCCAACGTCATCTTCTGATCGGTTTTTGGAGAATTGATCGACGCCTTTCCATCCTTTGAGATACCAAGTTACGAACTCTAGAAGGAGCAAACCCATGGTCCAGAGGTCGTAAGCCTGAGAAACATGGTCAAATACATCGACCTCGGGCGCCATGTATGTCGGTGAAACGGCAACCCCGCCAGCATTGTCCTTGGACTTGGTAATGTCTCGGTGGAACCGGGTCAGGCCAAAATCCGTAATCTTGAGAACCCCGTCGCTTGGGACGTTGTTCGGCTGATCGCCGTCGCTGAACCATAGCACGTTCTCCGGCTTCAAGTCTCCATGTCGACCATAATACTGGGACTCTTCCGCCATCACGCTGTCTCGCGGCGGATGCTGAATGAGCTCGAGGCCAGACGCCAGGCCGGAAAACTGCTCTGCCATCCACTTCACGAGCGGGAGACTCGGTTCCGGGCGCGCAAATTTGCGCCAGAACTCTCGGAGGTTTCCGTCCGCCCACGGGAAGAGGAAGAACCGGTAACGGTGATACTCGTACGTCACCAGCAACTTGGTCAGGTGAGGGTGGCCGTGGCGGTTGAACGTCTTCAGTGCCCGGAGCTCCTGGTTGAAGGCACTTTTGTCGCGGGAAAACAGCTTCTTGATTGCAAAATAAGGCTCTGCGCGCTGTCACAGTTGAAATCCATCAAGATCAGCACCTGGCCTCTTACTCTAGATGTTCTGTATCGCCGTTCGAGACCTACGTGTGTATAGTTGTGATGCGCATGGTGAATCTTGACTCTCCAGACCGCGCTGTAACCGCCATAGATCGTGTTGCGGTGTCCCTCGTCCCCTTCGATGAATGGAGGAATGACCATGGGCTCGAGGAGATACTCCAACGGCTTGTTCGCCTTCATGTCGAAGAAGGGAGAGAGGACGTGCCACTGCTTTTCGACAAACCATCTGACCTTTGGGTTCCTCCATTTGCGGCTCCCCTCGAATGGAATGCGTGCCCCGTCCTTCCCTTTGTGACACAGGTACCACTTCTTTCTGTCCTCGTCTCGGACGTCTTCAAAGGGGAGATGTGCGTCGTGGAGGTCCTCGTCAATGAGGCTGGGTAGAGCGCCAATGTTTTCCGTGAGCACGAGGATGGCGAACATCCTCTGCCGCGTCGTCTGTTGGTTCTCGTTGTAACTCGTCCTTTTGCACACGGCCTTGGCATACTCGGCAGCCTTATCTTATCATCTGGGAAAACGCTTCTCAACGCTTGCAGGACCTTGGGCTTCGCGATGATCCTTCGGAGCTCGTTCAAGGGAAGAAACCTCTTGCCGTCGTGCGGCGGTGGGGTGACGAGGTTGTCGTCGAGCAAGCTCCAGAGGCCGTCCTCGTCCTCGCTTTCGGCGTCCGACAGCTCGAGCTTGGCGTCGGCTTCCATCTTTTCCCCTCCATGAAGCGTCCCGCCGATGCCCGCGAGATCGTTTCCAGGCGACTCGGGAGCAGAAACCTGACCATAATGGTCTTGCTGCTGTAACTGTGCCGTGTCACCACGGTCGACGACAATCGTTTGAACATCAGAAGGGGTTCTTGACTTGATCAGTGATCTCACTGAGGAGAGGTCGTTGTCCAGTCCCGCCATAGCTCTCACGAGCCCGACAGCAGCAGGTTCGGCGTTTTCGGCATTGCCCAGTTCCATTTCTGTGCCGTCATCGGCAGTCAAACGCACTGCAGGATTCTCCGAGTTGTTTCCGTTCACATTTACATCGCCGTGTGTACTTGAGTCATGGTCGAGTTGCTATGTAGCATGATTGTAAGCTTGGATTCAAACAAGAAGCACGGTCCGGCCCGTTGGGCTAACATCACCCCCTCGAGATCGACGTAAGGTGGCAACATACCCCTGCTACACCGAATTGGACACGATCCTGGCGATGTTAGCAAAATGCGCCCCTTCTTTCTTGGCCAAATGTAAAGTCGGTTGATCTTACCGACTGCTCTGCTGCCATGGCATATGCGTGTGGCCCGATGTGACGGTCTGTTGGTTGGACTGGCCCAGGAGGCTAGAACTTGAAAGAAACACTGCGGGAACACAAGTCGTTTATGAAATCCGAGCAAGACTTTCCTGGTACAAGTCAACCATTGTTACATTTAGTGAGGCTCTGATTGATGTACAGCGGCTCTAGCCTCTAGGCTAAGGTCTCCAGCTGGTCTCGGGGGCGGAGCTGGGTAGAATTCATTCCATCATGCGGAATGACGAGCAGTGAAAAAACGCCTGCTAAGCCATTTCCATCTGCGTACGCTGATCGTTCCTTGAATCACTGCCCGTTATGCTGTGTGGATAAAGACAGGAAAGGGATGCAGTTCGCCAGTAGTATTAGTTCCCTCATGCAGGCTATCACCTGCATAGATAGACATCGTGGCTGTGCCTCCCTGCTCAGCTTCCTCCGCAGTTCCCATTGCATTTATTGGGGGCCATAGGAGACCCGGAACGCAGGCAGTGGTCAGAGAACTTGAACGGCTGGGGCTGACTGGAATAAAGACTCTTCCATCCAGCCACTGCAGATAAGAGTGACATAGGAGAAATTCGCCCCCAAATTAGCCGCTGGTGTGCCTGCTGGGGACAAAAGGGGTGTAAGACCAGGGAGGAAATGAACGAATGCTTCTATGGGTAGCCTGAACTGAGTCGAATGTCTTAGCCCAGAGGGACGATTTTGATGCGCAGAGTTTGGCTCATGTGTCCGTTCCCTTGCCTTCACGCTCGACGACCGAAGGAATTACAGCCTGCTTTGAGAATGCCAAACGAGAATTCGGGGGATCGAATGGGCGCGTGTGAGATCCAAGACGATGGCACTGCTGCCTGCTCAGCCCCCAGAAAATATCTACCCACTCGGTGTGTCCGAAGTTTGGGGGGGGGGGCTTGCAACCAACGAGCCGTCAATAGATGGCTAAGACATCCTGCAGGCTCTCACAGCAAGCTACACAGGCGGACTCTTTTAGAATCAGGCTGTGCCTTATCAGTGTGTTAGGTAGCATGTTAGCCAATCAGCCTAACGCAGGGGGGGGGCCGGGGGGCTCGAACGTGATCCCTCTGCATAGTGTAAAGCGCCTAGCCAACATGATGGTTGAGGTGGCCACTTCGCCACTTTCTGCAACGTCTCAGTCATGGCTCTCATGATCCAGCCATTTCGATGAGGAATGAGTCGCAGGAGGGGGGCGGTGAGGCCTAGGGCAGTGAGTAAGGGGGTTTTTCCACTTCATTTACCTTGTTCTCTCGGTTTCTCCAGCCGTGCGTTAATCACACTGATTAGGCGGCGTCAGTCGATGCGGCCTGTTCAAGTGAAGCTAACGGTGGAGTGATATATAACAGCTTGAGCAAATGTGAGCGTAGAAGAAAAACCCATCGGTCAGACATAACAAAACTTTACAGAACAAAGCATTCGCACAAATAGCACGCACTCATACAGAAAATCATTTGCAAAGACTAACCACCACCATCACGTCTCAGATCAATCAGCAAACTATCATGCCCGCTTCTGACCTTAGTTCAACGATGGCTGTGCAGGGAGAATATCAGGAACAAACAATCCCGGCAAAATACGTCTCGAGCCCGCAGCGTCTGTCCAGCTTCCTGAAGGAAAACTATGGGGACATCAATTACACAGTGGAAATGCGACACAACTCGTATTTCATCAAGACACCCTCAACAGAACGACAGATTAACTGGGTATCCTTTCTCCGCGGGTTCTCAAGGTATCAAGAATTCTGACGTGGTCTCCAGGCTTTTCTGCGCGGGTGATTGTCCATCGAGAAGGACACACGTAAACTCATACGAAGAGCAACGTGCCTCTTGAGGCGCCGACTCACAGCAACACGCTCTGGGGCTGTTTGTATCACAATTCACTGCAGTAACGAACGGGTAACTTGGTATGAAATTATTCTTATGATTCGGGGGGGGGGGGGCAGAAAAGAAGGTTCCAACTGAAGGGCAGCGAACGACGGGAACCGTGATATGGCTGACCGGGCGGACCCACCTTCGGGCCGGCGATACATTCATTCGCGTGATCTGATTGGTCCAGCCAATAGGGGCACTCACTTAGACCGGGACACGTGATCGAAGTTAGAACGCTGTACTTGGCTTTTCCACAACTTATTAATGGACGAAATCTTGGTCAGGATCAAGCATGACGGAGTACCTCAGGGGCCTAGGCAAAGGCACTGCCTAGTTAGCTTAGTATTTCACGAGCTTTGGGACTTTGGGATCCCTAAAACCACTGAACAAGGCCAGGTAGACCGTAGCCACCAGGAACTTTTAAATCAGTGAACCCTCATCGTAGTCTCAGATGTCATCGAACCCGTAGTTGCCAGATTTCATAGATACTGAAAAAGACCCTTTGGGAGGCAAAGCAGATAGTTAGAACAAAGTAAGTATTTCACTGCTACATGTTGCGAGATAGTGTAGTTGTGTAGTCTCAGCAAGTTTGTCTTTCCCTATTTTGAGACAACGCAAGGGTGATGATGATATCGACTTTGAGACCAAGAAGAAGGCCGCTGAATTTGGGTTCCAGCTGTCCACTCCTCCACAGCCGTCGAGCTAGTCGTCTTCTACCGGTCGATGTCGAAGTAGAAATGTCGTGAGTAATAAATCGGACACCTTTGATGGTTGGCGGGGCTGTTTTCTCACCAGCCGTCGTCTGAGAAACAAGAACCAAGTGATGAGTGTTATCGTGGTCAATCCACCCGCAATGACTGCGTAGATCCAAATCCGAGGGGAGACGACAACCTCGCCTTCCTCCGAGTTTGGTTGCCAGTTGAAAAAGCTCATTGAAAACAAGGTCTGTGGAGGATCGTCAGTCAGGCTTCGTGCTATGAACGCACTCTTGTGGAGAAAAAGTGCCAAAGATCGTCCAAGAGCAGCCGGGCCGAGGCTCGATTCGCATTCGCGTGCTTACCGCAACAAACGTAGCCGGAAGAAATACCATGGTCAGCAAAGCGATGGACTTCATCTGGCTACTGTCCGCCTTTGTCCTCGAGGCCATAACCATGTTCGCTTGGGTGTGCGCCTAAAAACGGGACCCATGATTAGAGAAAACGAAAAAAAAAAAACCCCCGTCTTTTGATCAACCTCACCATCTGATCGGCCAGAATGATTCCATCCAGGTTTGTCTGGCATTTTCGCATCTGCTCGTCGCAGTCACGAATGATGTCCTCTAGTCTGTCTTTGATCCTGCCGCCGATTCTACGCATGTGGCTTCGGAACTCGTTGACGGCCACCGGGGAGCCGGCATCGGGCTTGAAGTACGACTCGTTGAGCTCATCGGCATGGGCCACCATCTTGAGCAGCTGGTCTTTCCAGCTTTGCATACCGTTCTTCAGGTGGGAAATCTTGAGCCACGGGTCAATGGCAGAGCTGTCATCGCGGGACCTGGCACTGGATACCGAACCTAATATGTCCCCGTTGCCGAACAGCCGGTTCTTGGTGTTGTTCAAGCTGGATACCGCGTCGAGGAACTCTGCAGTGCCTTCGTCAACGAGCCTGAGTTGCCGTCGTCTTTCCACCTCGGCGAATATTCCTGATAGAATGAGTGGGTGGCACGTTGCATCCTCGCAATTGTTCAGACGGTTTTCAATGTTCTCTGCTGTTGCTCTGTCGCAGCCGTAAAACACGGCGTACCACTTCGACCTTTGCGGGAACCAGGTCACAGACAGGGCAATGTCGCCTGGCCACGAAGCCGACGAGCGGCAGTTGTATACTGCACGAGTAGAGACTGAGCCTTTTGTTTTCTGGCGTTGGGGTAGTAAACTTACCTATGGCTGGACCCTCGACATTGTTTGGGCTCATTTGGCTGTGGGAAAACTCCGAGGCAGTGTTTCGGTTGATGAGCCTGGCGACCGAATCATGAATGTGAAATCTTTCCATGATTTTCAGCCAGTTGGGCCGCGAGAACGGGAGTTTGGAAAGAATCGTGGCTTCGTGTGCTTTGATATTGATGGGCTCTTCGCCCGCTCTCGTCGCAAGTCTATCATCCATCTTTAACGTTGGGCTTGTAGGCCGAGGAACAAGACTCTTACAGTAAGAGCCCTTCGTGGGACGCATCAGTATGTGCGAAAATCTCCTGGGGACAACATGAGTAACGGAGTTTCATGTCCGGATCTTGCTTGGTGACAATCAACCTGATCGAAGGCGCTTTGCCAGTCACCCTCACCTGCGCCAACTGTAAGAGCCAATGAGATACGACCCTGTAATAATACGTAGTTAGTGAGCATCGAGTGTTGTTTTTCTTGCTCGGGGCAGGTCAGGCAAACCTCATTCGCATCCGCTTGCTTCCTTCTGATAACACGACAAGGCGCCGGATGATATCGAAACACCCGAAGATTTTTGTCTCCCATTCGGGGATCACCGCGTGTCCAGTCCATACTCCAGAGTTCTTTGTCTCTGGTCCGCCGTGGATGCCCCTCGGTTGCTTACGACGGAATCACTCGAGAGTCGAAAGTAGGTGAACCAGCTGGGCTTTTGCCTCTAGACGGCTCTGCGAACAACTATCGTGAACAGAACGAGCCAAAAGGTGTTTAAGTGCTGCGTGCCATGCTTGAAGACAACCTTACTCGGGGATCTGCCGCTTGTTTTTGTCTGGGTGTGGCAGTAATAATTACTGAACGATATGATGCGTCACACCGTCCTGCATGTCAGGCAGACTTGGTCGGTAAGCATCCATCCAATACAAGCCATCAAATCCAGCTGACGCCGCCTTGCCGCCCAACGGAAGCAGGCTATGCTGCGGCATACGCATCTTTCTCGCCTCACTCTTCTCACTGCTGGGTTCACGTGTTGGCAGAGGCCAACAAGAGCCATCGCTTCTCGTCACATGTGCATAACAACTTGAACCATGCTAGCCTCATGTGTAGCTTCATAGCCGTCTTGCTGCGTCTCGGGACATATGGACTCACTCTGAGAGGGCGGGCTCGCCCCGGCAGACTATCAACAATAATGACTGCGTTGACAATGACACTCCGGGCCTCTTAAATGAATCAAGACCTCTGACCTTTGCCACCTTGGCTCACGCTTTCCCTTTTTTCCACATTGTTTTCAGCTCCGAGCAACCACTCCCACTCCCGCTTGGGTTCGAGATTGGACGTCAATACTATAGGCAACCATCGTTTCAGCCCTGCGTAACTCCTTTCACCAATGACAGCGTCTCGGCCATGAGGTCACACCGATCATCCCGCCAGGCCCAATGGGTCGAGCAACAGTTACCGATCGCCTACCAGGGCCAGGAGGATCTCAAACGGGAGCTTGACCGGATCTTTGGCAGGAACAGGCACCACATCAAAGAGGTAAAAGCCTTCGGGGGCTCTGAAGCGGCCGTGATGCATTCTATTAATAATCAATACTTCCAGATCAAATACGACCATTACCACCTCGTCTTGCCTCGCGCACTTCGACATGTATGTAGCGTACACAATACGTTCTGACAGCATCAAGTCTTGCCATTGGGCGTGTTTGACGGGAATGAGTAGATTATCTAATGAGCCGTTAGGAAGAAATCGAGACAATCAAAACGAACATCGCGACACACTATGCTACACAAGAGGAGGATCGGCGATAGGACAGAGGATGACATGACTGGAAGGAGCCGGGCGTACATTTGCAGCAACGTCTTCGTCAACGTGTCGGGCCAGGCGGCATGGCCTCGGAAGCAGATGTATCCGTCCACATTGCCGCTGCGCATCAGCAACAGGCGCACCAGTTCTTCTACTCATCGATTCTACTCGGGACACAATCGACGGAAGTGAAAGCAACGTATGGACCGACATAAGTAAATGCATTATTCTCCAGCTCAGGCCTTGAGTGTATCCTCCCCAGAGCCCTCATTCTGCATTATTAGTGTATTGTGTTTGCCAGGGAACCCCAACGAGTGAGCAGTATTTACCCCTTCCAACAGTGCCCACCTCGAACCATCTGAGCAAGTATCCTGGACAGAGGATGTGCTCACGAGTCCTCCCTTCTCCATGGTGTTCTTGGGTGGAACAGATTTCAAGTACAACGCAGACAAAACTCCGGATGTTTGTCACACTGTTCGAGCAGTTTGCATAGTTCCCCTGCAACCTCGCCACATTCCGCTCGTTCCGATTTCATCACTCGAAGCATCCGACCTTCGACAAAATACAGGAACCGGTGGATGTAGTCGGTGCAGTCCGGTCGGGAGTGAAGGACTGTGAACCACTGTGTGTCGGCTCAGTCAGTTGCTTGCTTATATATCCCGTAATTAATTACTTTGCAGCGCTGACTCACCCTAGTGACACTCTCTTTGACAACGGCCTGGGCTCCGTCGTCGTCCAACTTGAAAAACTTGTCTTCCGGAAACTCTTCCGGAAACCCATCTTTCTTGGAAGATTTCAAGACTTCCTTCTCCTCGTCCGACCGCCCCTGAGAAAATTGATCCACTTGGTCCCAGCCAAGGAGGTACCAAGTGATAAACTCAAGATACACACAACCCAGAGCCCATATGTCGTACGATTGATCGAACCTGTTCCCCGTGGTGTGCGCGTCGGACTCGGGCGCTCTGTAAGTCTGGCCCCCGACGGCCTCCGACATGTGTTTCGAAAGAGAATGCTTTCTGTGAAACCTGGTGAGCCCAAAGTCCGATATCTGCAGAACGCCGAGGTAGCTGTCCGCCTTGTAATGCTTGAACCACAGGATGTTCTCGGGCTTGATATCGCCGTGCCTACCGAATCGCGCTTCGTTCTGGCGAAGGTTTGCTGGCGTGTTGGAGAGGATCCCGGCAGGCGAATCCCCCTTCTTGTCCTTTTTCGCAATTTCGATCGCATCTCGGCGTATCTCTTCCGTGGTCCTATGTTGGTGGATCTGCGACAGACCCGTGGCAATGCCATGACAGACCTCGGCCATCCACATCGCTCTCTTGCAACTAGGTTCCGCGACTGGCTCCGGATTGTCTTTCCAAAGATCCTTCAGATTGCCATCTGCTCCTGGGAACAAGAGGCAGAAGTTTTTGCCATGTCGGTATGTTGCCAACAGTTGAACGAGGTTCGAGTTTGCTCTGTTGTTAAACTTCTTCAGAGCGTCGACTTCGCGGTCGAAGTCATCCTTCTTCGACGTGAACAGCTTCTTGACGGCAAAGCAGGGCTCGCACCCCTGGATGACAGTTAATGACTGCTACCCTCGAAAAGCGTACGGCTCCGGGGCGGCCTACCTCTGGGAATTGAAAGTTGTGATGTGAAGGGTGGATTTTGACCTTCTTCACTGTGCTGTAGCCCCCGAAGCGATCGGGCTTCGAGTCTTCCGACCTCGGCTCCGTTTCTGAGAGCCATGGCATCACTGTCGGAGCGGGCAAGCTGTAAAACAAGACCCTCTCTTCCCTGTCTTTGGTGGTGGAAAAGTACGGCGCCAGCAGCTTCCACTGCCACTCGTCGAAGGATCGCAAGCTGAAGGGCGACCAGGACTGGAAACAGGTAAATGTTTTTGTTCGGCGAGAACTGCTCCGGCAGTCGTCTTTGAGAGGCAAGTCGATGTCGCGGAGGCCTTGGCTCATCAGGTTGAGAAAACTATCCAACCGCTCAATCAGGACCAGGAGGGCGAAGATCCTTTGGCCCGATGTGAATTTGAGGTGTCTGGTCTCGGGATTGCTGATCTTCTGCCGACTACAGACATAGTGTACGCAGTCATCCAACTCTGACTCGGACAGCTGATCGAACTCGGCCCCAAGCTCTCTCCGTACTGTCGACTCGGTGATGAAGTCGTCGAGGGCCTGGAGGGGAAGAAACTCCTTGTCGTTGCTCTGGCGCTCCAGGGCATTGAAAAGGTGTTTCTGGAGCACAAGGCGCGACCCTGGGTCCTTGGGCTCCAGGCGATCATATTGTCCCACCGCGTGGAGCAGTTCTTCCCGCCGTTGAGGTGGCACGTCGCTTTGATCGGTCGATGGAGGTGTCGTGTCACGGTTGGACAGGCGGTAGCTGTCTCCGTGATCAACACAAGTGCTGATGGATTCTAGAGAGTTCCGAGTCCTGATCCTGGATACGTCTTGGTCGAGAGCGCCTTGCTCTGATTTCGCAAGCGTGAGGTTGGGCCTGGGGGTATTCTCCGCAAAGCCGATTTCCACTCGGGTATGACGTCTAGGAACGCCAGACTGACCGTGAATCGCACTGATAGCAGGGCCGTCTGTGCCACTACGGCCCTTGGTCTCATGTTTGAGGACAAACGATTTCTACAATGCGTCTTAGGAACGATTATCTTTCGCAAGCCCGGGGCGCCGAACTCGTCGCTTACCAAATCTTCGGCCAAGTCTCCGGAGGCAGGGTGGCTCGCGGAGCTGTTTCTGCCTTGCAAGTCCATCTGGACTGTGTGATTGTGCTCTCAGTCTGTCAAATGGAAATGACTTGCCGGGGTTTTTTTTTTTTAGATTCTGTTGTTCTGATGAAATGTAAAAGTGAAAGCACGGGGTTTCAAACGACACGAAGGAATCTTGTAGTAGCCCTGTCTGGACTCACATATTCGCCTGGCCGCTACATAGAAGGCGGAACGAGAGGACGCAGCCCATCGGAGAGCATGCGGGCGCAGCGGGCTGGGAAAGCCTGACAAAAGGTGAGGATGAGTTAACCCAGAAGTATCGAGGCAGAGTAAGCATGGCTCTTCCTGCGTCCTGCATTCAGCCGAAGGGCCGGCTGACCTGCGAGTTGGGGGCGAATACCAGGGGTTCGCTGAAGGCTGAGTACGACGTGCGTGTCCAAGCCTCCAAGGCTCGAGCCTGAATTAACGCGGTTTCCTTCAAAGCTCGCATGTGATTAAGTCATTGCAAACAAATCTACGCCCCCAGCGTGGAAGAAACTTGACCTGATATCTGCCTTGTTGCCGGCATGATGGCGAGTCGATGCTGGCTGATCGAGTCGTTACAGGCGTCGGTATGGCTACTTGGCATAGTTGAGGCTTCTCACATGGATAGAGGCACAAACGACTCTCCTTTCTTCTCACCTGAAAATCGCCACACGCCAAAACCCGGTCAGCTGTGCCATCCTATTCCAGGAGCAATATCTCAAGGCCAATGGAATGCCGAAACCATACACCAACCCGGTGGCCATGCAGCCACTCGGTGGAATGACGGGGGGCTGTGCCTATGCAGTCTCACACACGCCCAATCATTCTTGCACTTTTGATCAAAATATGAGGCTGGCGTGACGCAGATAATCAGGTGACAAAAACAAGATCAGGCTCTCGTCTCCATCATCCCCAGGTTATACGTGTCGGGGAACCCCTCGAACTGGGTGGCCATTTTCTCCTCCATATTGTTGGCATCTGTTAACTTTGACCACCATTGCAATATCAGAACACAGACTTTCCAAGAGCCTGCAGACAGCAAGCGAAATGACCTGGGATCACAGGTGAGAGAGACTCCGGCGACAAGAAGCTGGTCCACGCGCGATGATGGTACTCTAACCATTGCTGGGCCCTCAGAAATGAAGAGAAACTTGTCGTGCCAGCGCGTCAGGTTGACCCTCAGAAGCTATCAGTGCTGCTCAAACAGAAGTTTGGGGAAATGGGTCTCAGCTATCGAGTAGAGGTTAGGGTGTCCTTCAACCGCAAAGAAACCTTGGCACGCAAAAT
Source organism: Colletotrichum tanaceti (assembly GCA_005350895.1). NCBI lineage: Eukaryota > Fungi > Ascomycota > Sordariomycetes > Glomerellales > Glomerellaceae > Colletotrichum > Colletotrichum tanaceti. The sequence goes on from PJEX01000120.1 coordinate 58,168, forward strand.
TCTGAGACGCTCAAATACAGATGAGGCATAACAGTTATCGCATCTACGCTCAGAGGCCATTGTCGCCTGTATGTCACTGGCCCCCTCCAGTAATTCATGTGTTGACTGACTGTCTAACATTGAGCTGTAGGATGAATTGACGAATTGCTTCTACAACAGATGTCGATAGCGCTGCAGTTTCTCGACGAAGCTCACATCCAGTGAACGGAGAAGACATTGGGATTATAAGACTGCTTTGTTTTGGCTTGCTGCTTTTGACCAAGCGGATAGGATTCAAGTTTGGACTCAAGGGTTAATAGGAGATCGTGGAGGACAATCACTGGTGGAACCAACGGCAACTCAAGAGGGAACAGATAGTAGACTTGGTAGCGTAGGGAAGTTTTGTTATTGTCGTGACTATGATACTCTTAGTCGGTCTCGTCACCGCTGGCAAACACGCCAGCCTTGATTTTGTCGCTGAGCGCCTTGTTCTCCTTGATGAACTCGGCAAGATCCCCCCGTTTCTCGAGGAGCAGGTCCGCAACCAGGCGACCGAACACGACCTCTCCGGCCGGGTTCAGGTGCGTGGCGTCGCCAGACGACAAGTCGTACTTGCGCCCGTTGGCGTTGCCAATGGCGTTGACGTAGTCGGTGCTGGCCGTGTTCAGGTCCAGGTACGCGGCACCCACAGCCTCTGCGGCAGCGATGGCCCGGAGGCGCTCGTTCTCGAGGTTCTGGATGACGCTGCCGCCGCTAAAGGTGCGACGCGTGAGAGACGTGATCAAGATCTTTTCACAAAGGGGGATGTCAGTGGCCGCGTTCCTTGTATTCTTAATACTTTGCAAGGATAAGTATGAGACGTACAGGGGTCCCGCCAGCAGTCGTGACTTCGTTCGCCAACGCCTCGAGGTTGGCTTGGAACCGTTCTTGGGAAATGTTGGCCGCGGCCTTTTGGTCGTTGTGGCCGAACTGGATCGTGACGACGGGGTTGAAGGCGTCCCTGTTCGCCTTGACCTCTTCTATCACGGTCTTCCAGATGCCTTGGGCCCTGAACGACGCGGTTGTGGCGCCGCTCTTGCCGTAGTTCTTGCCGTCGGCCGGCGACTCGACAAAGGACAGGAATCCATTGCCCCAACCGCCGTTGATGGCGACGGTCGAGTCGCCGGTGAGCAGAAAGTAGGGAGGCTTGGTCGAACGGGTCTCCGACACGCTACCGTGGCTCAGTGGGATTGCCGAGACCGATGTGGCGGCCGCGGCCAAGATGGCTGCGATGCTTTGAACTCTCATGCTGACGAGTCGAAGAAATTCGTGCAAGAGACCAAAGAATATTACGCACAGGACGGCTGACGATGCGTAGAACGATACAAGACAGCTGACGATGCGAAGCAAGCTGGTCAATCGCAGATACGCGGAGGTCTCCAAGAGGACTCATCGGAAACGAGCCCTAATATATATGGACAACCGAGACAGACTCCCAGAGTGATATCGTAGAATCTCGGCGAAGACTACGCCGAAAGAGGCGATCACGGCAACATGGGTGTCAATGCCGCCATGTCCCCCACGTCATTCCCACCAATGGCTTCCCCCGCCCGTCCAGCCGTTTCCTTCAACTGTGAAGGGCTTGTATCCAAGCGCGGCAGAGTTGCTGCGGAGGTGAGATCTTTGCCTTCCGTTGATCTCGCTGTCCGGGTTTGGACGATCTCGGACAACGGGAAGCTTGGCATGGCATAGTGCGGGGGGCGCCCATGTCTGTCACTTCGGTCTTTCCCGAGCCCGTGGGATCATTCGGCCGAGATGGCCGTGCCAGTTGTGCATGGATGATCCCTAAGCGGAACATGTAGTTGCGGGTGTTGACACTATAATTAAGGTATGTAATAAACTCAATGGATAGTCTAGTTGACAACTTATTACCAGTTGCGAATTCACGGCATCCCACCTTTAGAATCGTGGTGAACGAAATGATTAGATCTGTGTATGTTGAAACTGGGACTGGACTTCTGCTTTTTTAGTCGTATACGTCACGTTGGACCAGCACGGGGTTCAATCAATTGTAATTAACTCCAAGGCGTCGCTTATGCAGTAGACTGTAGATGTATCTGTGACAATTACACATTGAATTATCATGTGGCCGCTTTTACTTGTCTTTGTCTAAAAGTTGCTTGGTTCAGTCCCGTCTATGATAGACAAACACTGTCTCTTGAGCCACATTCAAACAGCCTAAGTCGTCTCTATTCGATTGTTTTTTGAGCCATTTAATGACTGAGTCTAGTCCACGGGGTGTGCCGAACGACTGCCCGGCTAAGCTTGAGCTGCTGATATCACGGGCCGTGGAAGCGAACGGCAACTACGGCAGATGGACGACCTAGGCTATGTATCATTGGCAACTAAAACACGAGGTGCATGCGGCACAGTCGACACCATTGATCTTGGCAGCCGGAATGAGTTTATGACGCACTGCTTGATCTGCAAGTCGCCTGATCCAGCAACTGGTGGATGTGCGCACACATGTTGTCAGACTCTCCCTCTTAAAGCAATGACGCCTCAACAACGGAAACCCGAGAACAACTCTCCGCAATTCCACGCAAATCAACCCATATTTATCTACGACGGAGTATCTCAATTCCACCTTTTCTGTCGTTCGAGCGATGACGACAGCTTGTTTGGCCTGTAGTAAGAGTGGTTTGTTCGAGGCACACAGGTCTCAAGGCGCTAGAAATGGAAACATTCCACTTCTTCCTCCGACTTCCGTTCGAGCTACGGATACGCATCTGGCAACTCACAAGAGAGCCGCGACACGTTACGATTCGCGCCCGAGCCGAGCTCAACAAGTATCGCCGTCACCCGTTGGACTACACGCTACTGTATTGCGGCTCATCAACTCCTACCCCTGCCGTGGTGCAGGCTTGTCGGGAGTCTCGAAACCTGGGATTGTACCAGAGATCCTTCGCAGGCGGTGCAAGGCCACGTTACACATGGATCGATTTCGAGTCTGATACCATCCAAGCGACGTACTGGGACCTCAAGTTGGTGACAAGGGAAAAGGAGACCATTCGTCACCTCGCCATCGAAGTGGAGGACGTTGAATGCCTGTCACGTCATTACCAGGAAGCTCTCACTGGCTTTCGGGTCTTGGAGACAGTGGACTTCTTGTCCGACGAGTCCTTACGAGAATGGGCTCATGTGATAGAACAAATAAGGGACACAATGCAGGGTTTCGTCAAACAGAGCAGTTCGAAACTTCCCAGCATCACCATAGTCGAAAAGGCTACACATCGGACAATGAGTCTTGTTCACTGCGAGCAGCCCATATAGTTGTGTACTGGGGGGTTGATGTATTCGTGCCATGGCAACCTAGATTTGATGTTATCATTCTTCATGCTCCAGTCAGCTCAACACAGTGGCCCAAGTGATCATGTACTCTGATGCTGATACCGCGGTCTGATAATCACCATAATTGACGCGCCATCCAAATTTCGATGCGTAACTGGGCCGTGCTGTAATAATTTGAATCAGTCGAGTCCAAGAGCTTCAGACTAATTATCTTCTTCAACCTCCCATTATGTTTTGGTTCATAGACGATGACTCACATCTCGTCATGCAAGTGTTACACTATTTCTTGTATTGAAACCATCTCTCAAATTCCAACTGACACTGGAACTCGGAGTCAGGAAGCATTCTGAGAAGTGAAGCATCATTTTCGCAGTCTTCTTACAGTATGATACTCTCCAATCAGCTTCAATGGTGATGACCTTCGTCACTCCCCTGAGTCCCCTCTGGTGGGAAAGGCTGCTCCGCTCCCTCGAGAGCGGGATCCCACGACGGGTTCGCCCCGGCATCCCGCCAACGCACAGATCTCGGGCCGTGCTTGTTCCAGTCCAAAATAGCATCAAAATCTCTGCAAGTGTGCAGGGAGGACCAGTTGGGGAGAGCATCTCGCCTCAGAGGGTTGTTGAGCGGGTCGACGAAGAGAGCCGGCGTCACGTCTGCTTGACATTGCAGATTCATCCGCAGCATGTCGATACAGTGATCTGCGTTGAAAGGCGGGCAACGGGTTAGAGAGGAATCATGACCTGCGGTGTTTCGTACCCTTTTTGGGGCGCGCCGAGAGCTGCTCTTACCAAAGTGGGAATGTATGTTTTCGTCGGGGACACCCTCGTCCAGAAACTTGTAGTGGTCGTAGTTGAAGAATAGCCCCATTCTCAACGAGTTCTGGCCATGATATCAATGTCAGGCACCAGCGAGGGCAAGTTTCGGAGCGCTTTGATCATACCAGACAATGGAGCAGGTGAAAAACTTCCAGCATGGCCAGATACCCGCCGCCTTGATCCTCGGGGATCTTGTGGAACGGCATCTCGGGCGAATCAGTCATGTTCAGGTTCCCGACTTCTTCTTCCGTGACCCGGATGCCTCCTGCTCCAAGCTCGATCTCATGCCACGCAATGTCGACATCGTTGGAGTGTGTCCCGGGAGGGCCGCGCCACTTGTTGGTCTGCCTGAACTCGGCGTTGTAGTGATCTGGCGCCGTGTACTTGACGGCTTCAAAGGCCGGTGCTATGAACGAAAGTCGTCAGCAGATGTGTTGAGACCAGGACTTCGCTGTCGGCATGATTACGTACAAAATGTAGACAGCTCCCGGGTGCATTGTTCTACGAGGATTTCTCTCGACGGAGCAGCACTCGATTTCAACAAGAGAGCAGTAAGCGTGACGGCGTTAGTAGCCCCAAGCACCACCGTCAATCGTGGCATACGCTGTGTGAACCATTGTGCCCACGGAGTGTTGGTGGTTTTTGTTTTCCCCTCGGATTGGGGTAGGCTTTCGTAGTCTCGTTGCAGTTTCCACCACATATTGCCAAAATTGAAGTCTGGACTAACGCAGGAAGAGGTCGAAAACTGTCGCTTCGGACAATGAGTTTGATGGGGGGGGGGGTTGAAAGGAGTGCGGTTCAACACGAAGGCGAGCTTGGCCGCCAGCGTCAGTCGACAACTTTGTCTTGCCGGTCTCTTGCCGCCAGACACACCTTATCGGCGGTCTAAACCGGAAAAGATCACTGTTATCCCACATCTCTGGAAGATGATGGACACTCTTGCCTGCTCCTTTCCACATGGCGTAATCCTCCGAGGTTCGAGCTGCTTGTTGCAGTTAGTTTCGGCATGGGGGGGCTGCACCAAAAGTCCCAGGATCGATACGAGTACTCTGTAGGCTGCTTTCATATAAGCTTTACGGAATCGACAGCCACTAGTAGGGGCCTAACCACCGCATTCCAGGACCCAGACGCGCATCTTTGTGGACTTCCGGAGCGGATGGAAGCGCAACCCCGCCTGTGGGATTTGACCCCTGTTCCGAGGGCGAAGGCAAGCCCGCTGGTTCGGCAATCCGAGTTGTCCGACTCGAGTCGAAAGATACTGGAGCCCCAATGAAGTCCCAGAGTCCCTATGAGATCCAAGTTCTCAGTCTACCTGTACGTGGATGGCGATCCTGGCACAGTCTAGACGGGTCGCAAGTCATCTTTGACCTTCCGTTCCTGGTTTCGCAAGCGTAGAAGTGTGGCAAGGAGGCCATATCAAGGTCAGAAGACGATTTCCTAATCTCTCTGATGTGATCGGAGAGTGTGATAAGGCGCTACCATTACCAAATACTCACTAATTAACGACAGAAGAGGGCCTGGTTTGTCCCCGAGTTCTGAGGGTGTGGCAGTTTACTTCGAAGCACATAAAGATGTGGAAGCGGCCAGCAGAAGGATAGACGGAGTTTTCCAAATTCCACTCTGCCCTTCATTAAATATTACTCTCTCTCTCTGACAGCCCAAGATGCAGCTCTCCGTCGTCACTTTTCTTGCCCTCCAGGCCCTCGGCGCTGTCGCGGCCCCCGTCGCGGCGCCTGCTGCTGATTATGCCGATGTAGCCAAGGCCAGCATTGTGATCAAGTCAGCCGGCACTTACAAGCGCGACGAGGAGAAGCGGGAGGCCGACTACGCCGACGTCGCCAAGGCCAGCATCGTCATCAAGTCTGCCGGCACCTACAAGCGTGGCGAAGAGGTGAATACGTCCCCGAACAGCGCTTGAATCCCGTTGCGACAACTATCAAACTAACTAATTTAAAACAACGCAGTACGCCGACCTCGCAAAGGATTCCATTGTTATCAAGTCCGCGGGTACTTACAAGCGGGACGAGGAGAAGCGAGAGGCCGAGTACGAGCAGCTGGCCAAGGACTCCATTGTCATCAAGTCTGCTGGTACTTACTAAGACCACGTTGACGCGGATGCCGGGCGCCTTGGTTTCCCATGATGCGATGTTTATTATGAGTCAATGAGATGAGTCGATGACCATCATCGTCAGCTACAAGTTCAACGTTCGTGGATTCAGCATGTGATATGCATGCAGTGGATGGCGAAAGTCACACCAGGCAACGCTTCAAGATCACTGTATAACAATGCTGTGGGATAATAATGATGCAATTTAGTATCATAATATTCGGTCAAGTGAACATCGACAACTCCTTCACTGGCCACTCGTCCCTTCATCCATACTCGGGGGTGAAAGACCAGTCGCCAGAGCCGACAACCTCGACCATGCTCCCACCTCCGGTGGGCAATAATAAATTAACAATACCACCTCCATCTCCGCAAGCGGCGGCACAGCCACGTCGACTTTGAGCTGTTGCGGGCCCCTCCTCGTGCAAGACAGCGGTGTTTAAAGTACTTTGAGTTGTTATCGGAAGCTATTACCTGTTAAACAAACGAGCGAGTTCAATTTCAGATGCAGCGCCGTCTTCAATGTTCATTCACTCTGTCTACGCCACCCAACTCCAACGCCCTGGTTTCCTCGTACCATGATTTTCAACTCTTAGTGGCCCTCGCGTTATCAAAGTCAAATCACTCCAGAGAACCTCCAAGTATAGCCCCTTTGATTCTGCCCGCTCGCCGACTTACTGCGACCCCTGGGCCGGCAGCAAGTTGCCGCCCCGGTTGCCTCGCTCGATCACAATGGCAACCTCCCCGAGCGGGACATCGGGCTGGCCGCCGTTGCGGAAGCGCCGGAAGACGTGCACCGAGAACAGGCTGCGGAGGCCGCGCTCGTACCAGTTGCCGATGATCTCCATGACGAGGTCGTTGATCTCGACGTCGCGGAGCCCGAGGTCCCTCACGGTGCGTCCGTTCCTTCCCAGGAACCCCATGCTGACGGTGACGGGCCCGGTGTTGGTCTCGTACGTCCGCTCGACCTGCGCCGTGTTCCGCCAGGCCGGGTTGTCGACGTTGCGGACCCGCTGGATGTCTTGCACAAAGTCCGAGGCCATGTCCCCCGTCTCGACCTCGTTCAGGATCATCTCCTCGCCCTCGTTGACGCCCTCGGCAAGCCCGAGCTCCTCCGGGTCGGATAGCTAGCCCCGCGATAGGCGATTCCGGCGACGCAAGTCCGTGATCTGCCTCCTCTCGGATTCGTCGTCGTCGTCGTAATACCCGGCCGCTTCGTCTCCCTCGCCCTGCACGCGAGACGGCTCCTCGCGCCTCGCCATCTTCAGCTCGTCCTTGTGGATCTCGCCCAGCTGGACGATGACGGTGCCGTCTGGTTTCCCGCCTGGGGCCGCGACAAAGACGCGGCCGCCGGCATTCTCGTTGAGCCGGCAGTACGAATGGATGTCTTGGGCGGCGGTGGCCAGAGCGCCGGCCGAGATGGTGCCCTCGGATCCGCCGTCGCCTGCACACAACCAGACGCTGCAGGGATCGACAGAGACGACTTTGAACATCTCAAAGAGTCAGCATGGTTTCCAAGATCCGGAGAGGTTGGGGTTCCGACGTACTTCTGTCGCATCCGGCCCTTGGAGCCTTGATTGTGTCGGCGCCCCGGCCGTACAGGGAGAGAATCGCTGACTGACACCTATCGGCCTTGGTTTCCCAAATGTTCTTGGCGGTGCCGTGTCTAATAGATCCAAGTCAGTCCGCTGTTTCAACAGGTTTCTTGTTGCAAAGAGTCACACTGCTCACCCGTTCGCCGCGCATTCGGGGATGCGGATAATGGTGGCCAAGTTGCAAAGAGCCGGGGCGACAAAGGTTGCAAAACCCAGTGCGACGGTGGCAGCAGAGTTGGTACGCATGTCGGCGGTTGTTTTCTAGGGTGGAGGGGGGTTAGTGCTTTGAAGTTGGTAATTGATATTGAAGACTTGTTGGTGTGATGCTGTGACTGAGAGCCTTGATGTGTTTGGATGTGCTTGGATTGAGTTGTTGCGTTGTGTGTCTGTCCTACTCTTCTACATGAGTCCTTCATCGTATTTTATATCTCTTTTCAACCTCACGAAAGACTCCATCTTCTCTTGAGTCTGCGATGTTCATCCAGCCAACTCATCCCCAGAATAGATAGGATTTAGGCAGGACGACTTTCAAAGTGTGGCGTAGACGATTGGTGTTGCAAAGATACTACCCAAGGGCCAAAACCCATGAAGTCCCCAGCCTGGCGAAGCGCCAAACCCGCTGCATGAAAGACCGATCACACCAATCGTAAGCCATGCCAAGATCTCGTCATGGCAGCCGGCGATCTATGGTTCCCGTTGCGCTGTGCCGCTGTCTAAAAGCAGGTCCCCATGGCGGCATGGCATGCCGTCAGTTAGCGAAGCGTTTCCCCCTGCTCGAAAGGATGCAGTGCGCCCCGTTCAGCTGCTGGAATGATTCATGCAACTCTCTAGGCGAGTTTCTTTCTTCATCTCAACCAGAGACACGGCGCGTTAGTTGCATCGAACGAGCGGCGCTGCTCAGGCCCCCGGCGGAAAGTAGCAGCCTACTGCGACCCCCAACTCTCTGGGGTTGCAATTCTATTCATGGGATGGATCCTTTGCTTGCAGTTGAGCTTTGGTTGAGCATGATATGGAATGCTGAATGATTGGTCCCAATGTCTTGGAGCTCACCATATAAACCATAGATCTGTCGCGTCACAAAGACCCAGCCTCCATTTCTAGCCATTCTCAATGTCAATCTCCGAGAAAGCGCCGGGCGTATACGCTTCTTGAATTTATTTACGTGGGGAAGGCAAATGTTGAACTTGGACACTTCTCAGGTTGTTTGCCTTTACCAGTCCTTTCTGTGTTTGCCGAAGAACAAACACAATCTTGTCAGTGTCAAGATTAAATTATTTGGATTCAATATCTGTGTCCACCCTCTCCTTGTTTCATCACGCTACCTAATGTTGAGAGAAGCATCAGTTCATTGATCCTCACTTCAGTCCTTTATCCCTACTCCGCTAGAAATCAACCGAGAGACAGCCGAGAGCAACGGTGGCAAACGGTTTTCACCGGCGCTGGACATCTTGGCGACCAAGCCTAACTTGTCTGCCCAAAAAACACCGGGATGTTCCCCTCATCTCGTCAGAGACATCCAAGTTTGTGCGACAGCGCAACGTGGGAACACAGACTGGTCTTCGCTTCTGACCCTGTGGCCGACTCAAGACGGCAAGAGAAAGCGCTGGCATGGCATCTGTTTGGACAATGACCAAACGGTTGGTTTGTCGACGAGGTTTTGATTCTTCGGTACTTGTCTCGGCTCCTGTGTCCTGCGCCCTGCGCCCTGCGCTTGCATGTCAATCACATAACGGTCTACCAGGGTTGACATTAATTCATACGCCGTTGGCTGTAGTTGGTGAATTGTGACTACCGAGGAAGCGAACAAAGATCCAGCCAGAGCCGATGGGCTGGAGACGCCGGGGGTGGGACTTCCAATTACCGATTCTGATTGCTTTTTCAGCTTTCTTTCCAATACGGATAGTGAGAATGGCTTTGCTGGACTCTAAGCAAGGAAGAGAAGAAAAAATCCATGGGAAACAAGGTGATTGATTGGACAAGATACGCGGGTGAGGGTGTAAGCGCTACTATCATCCACTCGATGAGTCGAATGATATAAGACACCATGCGCCCATACAAGACGTGAAAAGAAAAGAAAAGAAAACTCAGACTTTGCTGAGGCAGTTCAACCCGAGTCAACCTCTCCACCCTTTACTCCCCGCCCGTCTCGTCATGTTGCCCATCGCTGCCGCTGCTGCCGCCGCCGCCGCCGCCTTCGCTGCCCTGGCATCAGCCCAGTCCACGCCATGGCCCGCGTTCGGCAATTGGACCGAGACCTTCAAGGGCCACGACTACGTCCTCTCGGGGCCCCGGGTCTTGGGCAGGAAGGCCGACTTTGAGCTCGAACGGTGTCAGTACGTCTGGAACACCCTCAACGAGCGGCGCGTCAACGACACCTCGGCGCCGGCCCCGTCCTCGGCCGAGCGGTGCATGGACCTCCTCTTCGCCCGCAAGTCGGCCATCGGCGACGACGGGTTCCTCGACATCTTCGCCGACGACATCCGGCAGGCCAGGCGGTTCTGGTACGACGTCAACGGCAACTCGACGCTCGACGACCCGGCCGCCTGGAAGGCCGTCGAGTGCCGCGCCCTCGTCCACCTGCCCAACGTGACCGCCTGGGCCTTCTCGGCCTGGTCCGCCTCCCCCCTCGCCGACGCCGCCAACAACCGCGGCAACGCGGAGCACTACTTCAAGTACTCGGACCACGCCGGCGCCCTCGCCACCTCGCACATCCTCGAGGGCTGGGGCGGCGTCACCACCAACTTCACCATCCCCAACTACAGCCCCCGCACCTGCGCCCAGCGGCCCATGGTCCGCCCCCTGCCCGAGTTCGCCATCAAGGCCTGCGGCGACAAGAACCTGGTCGACGACGACGGCACCAACTTTGGCGTGCTCAACATCGCCGCCCGCGATGTTGTCGGGTGCGACGATCACAAGACGACGAGGGTGGACATCTACGCCTCCATCTGGTACGGCAGCGGCATCTCCGAGGAGCACCTCGAGGCGGAGCGCCAGCATGTCATCATCGAGATCGTCAACATGAGTCTCCAGGCGCAAGAAGACATCGAGAGTGGCAGATTTGCCGTTCCCGCGCCCCCGACCGCTTGAGAGTAGGCGTGATGGGCCATGGCGCCTTTGGTGTGGTTTTTATAGAATGGCGTGCGAGCAAACAGTTCGTTGCCCCTACAGGAATTAATACCCAAGTCTTTACTACACATTTTCTGTCACCCCGTAATACACTATACCCATTCGAATCTCGAACGAATGCCTCCATTACAGCTTCTTTTGGTAATAGGGAGGGAGGCCCTTCTGGAGAATCCATTTTACTAACCTGTTGAGGTGCAGCCTAATCGTTATTACTCCAACTGTCCTTAGGCGCATCGCACAAATAGGCAAACTACCTTATATACAACTTGCCAGAAGGAGCTAATTTTAGCAAGATAACAGCCTGAGGTCTATTGAGGAGTTTGCAGCATGGTCAGAACACAAATTCATGTGTGCATAAAACTGTTCATCTATTTGAGTTCTTCCCAAAATGGTCTGCGAAAGGAAGTTAGTATTAGCTGGTCTGGACCAGGCTTTACTAACTGGTTATAGGAATGCTCCAACTCTGACGCGATGTGTCGTTGAGAGAGCTCCGATGAACACTACTCGTCTTGTTTGGGAAACTAGTAAGACTGAGGCCGGATTTTATCGACGAGGCCAACGACATCTGTGTGGCGATGATTACGAATGAACGCAGGTTCGAAGGTATCAGCACAGACAGATAAAACACATTCTCTTCCGGGATAGCGTAGATGACTTCAACTCGCGCGTAATCATGAGCACGATCGGTTACAGGCTTACTAAACTAGATCTCCAGGCCCCGGCGCAGTGAAAGGCGCTTTATAGGCCTAGCGTGTCTGATCAGAAGATGAAGCTCCTACAGTCAGCCCTTCCGTTGAGCAGGAGCACAAGGCGTCCAATATATTGCTGCGGATAACTCAAGTCACCCCTTCTAGTCCACCGGCGGTAAGTATCTGTTGCCGCACATAAACTAACGCAAAGCTTTTGTTTGTCTGTTCACATTTGATGGCAATGACCAACGAACGAAACCCTCATGAGCATTTGCTCTGGTGTTTAGGTCAAAAGCCAAAGTAGAATCACTTTGCGGCTTGGAGCAAATCGATATGACCTCCACTGAAATCAAGAAACTTATTCTGTCAGACAGTGTCAAGCATCCGCGCAAGAACATACATGTAGCAAAAGATATTGTTTCGTTGACCAGAAGACAGTCCTCTTGAGAACACATTACCTCCTTAATTTATACCAGCAGACGACGCCAATAGATTACTCTTAACGTAGTATACAAAGCTAGAACACCACACTCATTGGGAAATCTTATATACCAACTTTTCAGCACTCACGCCACCCTTGGCCTGTAGATCGAAGCCTTTGGGAATGTCTTCCAGCCCGCCAAACTCCTTCGTCGGGTTGGGCTTGATGCTTCCGTCCTCCAACCACGTCGGCAGGAGCTTGAGGTACTTCTCCCACAGCTTCTTGTCCTCGGGCTTCGCCCCGTCGATGTTGTCAAAGGCGCCGTACTTGAGGCTCCGCCCGAAGACGGTGTACCCGAGCGTGCTCTCGACCTTGACGCCCCGCGGGGCGCCGACCTCGTCGGCCTTCCGGGGCAAGATGCACATGACGTGGCCGCCCTTTGCCGCCGAGACGGCCTTGGCGACGGCGGCGGTGGTCTCGACCTCGCTGATGGTGTCGAACACGTGCCGCAGGTTGTCGCCCGCCGCCCTTCCGACCTGCTCGATCCAGTCCCCGTCGCGGTAGTCGATGGTGACGTCGGCGCCCAGGCTCTTCAGGAGCCCGTGGTTCTTCTTGGCGCCGGTGGCGATGACGCGCAGGCCGGCCTTCCTCGCGAGTTGGATGGCGTACAGACCCACGCTGCCGGTTCCCCCGTTGATCAGCACGGGGATCGGCTCCCCGGCCGGGTTCTCCGGATCGGGCAGCCCCAGGCGCTGGAACAGGGCCTGCACGGACGTGGCGAAGGCGAGGGGGACGACGGCGGCCTCGGAGTCGGTGAGGCTGTCGGGGACGGGGAAGACGAGGGTGCTCTCGGTGACGAGGTACTCGGCGAAGGCGCCGCGGGGAGGATCGACGCTGGCGCCGTGGACCCAGCCGGCGACGCGCTGACCGGGCTTGAAAGAGGTGCCGTTGGGGTCGGCGATGGTGCCGGCGAAGTCGCAGCCGACGGTGCGGCCTGCGGGCGCGGCGGCGGTCGATTTCCAGTCGGTGGGGTTCTGGGCTACGGCGGAGACTTTGATGAGAATCTCGCCGGGGCCGGGCTGAGGCTTCGAGACCTGGGAGCTCGGTTAGCAAGGTCGGAAAGGGGAAGAGGATGAGATCGGATGAGATGTCTTACCTCCTGGACCTTGGCGGTCTTGTCGCCCTGGGTTACGAGGGCTTTCATCGTGGCAGCCATGATATGGCTCGGCTTTGGGCGATGTTTTGTGTGTGGATACAGGCGGAGTATGTGGGAAGATGAATGAGACGAGCAATGAGGCACGGCGATGTTGATGGGTTTGAGTCCGTAAGAAGTGATTAATAGGGACTGAGCAAACGTCTCTATGACATGGTTTCGAGTCGATATAAGGTCCTTCCAAGAGGCAGGGATTGGTAAGACGAAGTGCTTAGAAATTTGAACATGAAGGCCCCCGGACGACAGGGAATCCGGTCCGAAAAAGACCCCATACGCATAGTGATTACGTAGTGTGTATCCATACACCTAGAAACCGGCAATGGAAAGGGCATGGCATGGGATTATAGTTGGTGAAACAGTCATCATCTTGTCAGATCATCTCATCATCAGCCGCCGATCCCGAAGCCGTGCGAGAGAGTGCAGAGACCCATCTTTCAACTCGTAGTCGCAGGCAATATTAGTATGTAGGTGCAATTGCTCACTCTAAAAACAAACATGTCTCATTATGAAACAGTCGTCGGACGAACTTGGTGGTGCCCCTTCGGCGTCGCCCGAATTCATTCAGTTTGGGTAACACAATACTCAATGCTCCCCCCCTGAAGCCTACTCCAGTTCTCCAGTCCTTTGTCGGCCAGTGTTGTCCTCGTCCCTGGTCGCAAAGTCGGTTGTCGGGATGGTAATGGACTTAGATTAGAGTTACTTAGAGTTATTACTCAGAGGTCTCTCTTGGTACTCTGTTCTACGGTTGTGTTAAACCCTATATTGTGTTAGTTAGTGTTGTTGATGCCCTTGGGCTGCATCAGCAGCCATGATTCTTCCCATTATATGTGTGCCTGATCGACTTAGGGCGGCCCTCTTGGCGGCTTATTCTCTTGTTCCTGGTGCAGACTCTTACTCTCTCCAGATCGTCAGTAATTATCGACAATACCGATGCTCCAACCACGGAAACCAAGAAGTGTCCATCATCTTGGCGCATTCCAACCCCTCACACAACAGCCACCGGCAGCTTCTTATCGTCGTGCATGTGCAAGGTGACTTCGCGGCAAGGGTTTCGGTCCCCATAATATTCGTGCTCTTGCGCCATGCCGCCCATAAATGGTAAATACGCTGCCCAACACCGTTCGCCTGCAGACTCGGCCGACTCTCAAGATATTCTGCCCCTTCAACTGACATCAATCACGTGTTACAGAATCTACGAGATGAAGCTTCTTGGAACGACGGCGCTCGCCTGCGCGCTCTTGAGCTCGGCTGCAGGGGCTGCACCCTACACGGAGGCGCTCATCAACTTACACAAGACGCTCGTCGAGGCCGACTCGACCACCAAGTCGGAGGCCCTCGGGACGCAGGCGCTCAAGACGTATCTCGAAACCCACTTCACCGTCGAGCTCCAGACCGTCGAGGGAGACAGACAGAACGTCTACGCGTACCCCGGCAACGGCCGCAAGGCGCGCGTGCTCCTCACATCGCACATCGACACGGTGCCGCCGTACATCCCGTACTCCCGCGACGGCGACGAGATCCGGGGCCGCGGCACGTCGGACGCGAAGGGGAGCGCCGCCGCGCAGATCACGGCGGTCGAGTCCCTCCTCGAGAGCGGCGACATCGCCGAGGGCGACGTCTCCCTGCTCTTCGTCGTCGGCGAGGAGTCCGGGGGCGACGGCATGAAGGCGGCCAACAGCCTGGACCTCGCCTGGGAGTCCGTCGTCTTTGGCGAGCCGACGGAGAACAGCCTCGTGCGGGCGCACAAGGGCGTGCTGGGCTTCAACATCACCGCCGACGGGGTCGCCGGGCATTCGGGGTACCCCGAGTACGGGCGGAGCGCCGTCGACCTCCTCGTCCGCGCCCTGGACAAGTTGCGGCAGACGGCGCTGCCTTCGACCGAGGAGTTTGGGGAGACGACGCTGAACGTGGGCTTAATCGCGGGCGGCATTGCGGCCAACGTCATCGCCGAGAGTGCCTACGGGAGGGCCTCCATCCGCGCAGCGACCGAGGATCTGGAGGGAATCAAGGACATCCTCAGCAAGGCCGTGTCCGAAGTCACGCCCGAGCACGTCGAACTGACCTTCACCGGCCAAGGACTGCCCGTCAGCCTGGACTACGACGTCGAAGGTGAGAGTTGTTTCTGTCTCGTCTCGGAGAAGCCCTCGATGACACTGAGTCACTGACACAAACCCCACGCAGGGTTCAACACGACCGTGGTCAACTACTACACTGATGTCCCTCATCTGAACGGCACGCATAAGCGCTATCTGTACGGTCCGGGGACCATTCTTGTTGCCCACTCGGCGGAGGAGCGGATCGCTGTCTCGGACTTGGAGCTTGCGGTCGAGGGCTACAAGAAGCTGGTCCTGGAGTTGCTGAAGCGATGAAAGGTCGGTGGCGCTGGTACTGGCGTCGGAGGCGTGAGGACTCAAGCTCATGCAGGCTGCCGATGGGATTACGATTCAAAAAAAAGAACAACTCTCGGGCTACTAAGCAAGCTTTCAGCTCGGTGAGAATGAATCCACGTTAAGACCTAGGGGATAGGAATGTGACACATGTACGGATTAATGAGTCCTGGCCATGTAGTTTAATTCCTAAACTCATCTTGCGCCGAATTCTTATGAATCAGTTGGGGTGAGTGCGTGAGTGAGTGAGTGAGCGAATGAGTACCTAAGTGAGTGAGTGAGTGAATCAGGGGCGAGTGAGAAAGAGGTGAGATTCCGAGGAAAGGGTACGTACTTCTGCCCCCCTCGTGGATGGCCCGTGCGGAGGATGACATCAGCTAGCGGGGCAGCCACGACCCCTCCTTCACCGTGCCGAAGCACGTGACGTCTCAGCTTCACTCCCTTCGAGCTCCCATCCCGGTCTCACAAGCTACCTACTCTCCCTACCCTACACTATCGTACCTTACTTTACTCGACTCAACTCGTCTGAGCTAGCACCATTTGAGCGTCCAACGGTAACCTGACTTGACTCTCTCCTTCAAGCTAACCACGACGTCCATCGCTGATCGCGGCTACAAGCCGACTGCAACCATGTCCAACTCCCGCGGCCTGCCCGATGTCTTGATGACAAAGGTCGACGAGTATGTCGACTCACTCGCCCCTCAGATCCAGCCACGTATCGCCGCTGAGATCGACACCTTCCAGACGAGGACCATCGACAGCCTCGAGGACCAGGTCATCGACGCCTTCCGCTCTCTCTTCAACAAGGACAAGCCCTCGGGCGATGGCTCACGAGGCCTGAACGACGCGCCCCCGGACTCGTACGGGGTCCAGTCTCTGCCCTTCGCCGACGAGATCGGCAAGCTCACGCGCAGCTTCAGCGTGATTACGGACGAGGCCGGCGACGACCTGCGAGACATCTTCAACCTCACCGAGGGCCGCGGTGACGGTCCCGAGACCCAATCGCGCGGCGTCAGCCACACCGACTCCTTCTCCGGTGCCAAAGGCTTCCTCTCGTCTGCCATCAACGTCGTTCAGGACCACCTTGAAAAGAACAAGGGCTCCGGCGGACAGGGCTTCGAGCTTGACGGCCTCCTTGGCGTGCTCAGCAACACCGTCAAGGACGCCGCCCGAAACCCGGAAGAGAAGGCCCGCGTCATCAGCCCAGAGATCAAGGAGAAGGTCGGCCTCAAGCTGCGGGAGCAGCACGCGCCCATCGCCGAGCAGTTCACTCGCATCGCTTTGGACCACATCAAGCGCTGGCTGCGCGGCAACACCAGCACGCGCGACCTCGGCGACGGCGTCAAGGGTGAGATCGAGGACCAGGTCAAGGACTTGGTCAAGGGCCTCGGCGGCCTCTTCGGCAACAAGAAGAGCTCCCAGGAGGGCACCCGCGGAGTCGGCGACCGCGACGGCGGCGACGGGGACGGCAGCAGCGGCGGCTTCTCCAAGGTCATCAGCAACAAGCTCAGCACCGGCCTCGCCAAGGTGCACAGGGAAGTACGACTCGAGTTCCGCAAGATCCTCGGTGGCATCGAGAAGCAGCTCTTTGAGCTCCTGCCAGACGCCTTCCAGCGGCCGCTCGAGAGGATCCTCGGCGGGAACCCGTTCGACTCGCAGCTCGACCGCGACGCCGGCGGCAACGCGGACCGCGGCTTCGGGGACGACATCAAGGTCAAGCTGCTCAACAAGATCCGCGGCCTCGTCCGCAAGGTACAGGAGACGCTGCGCGAGAGCATCCTCGGCGTCGTCAACGGCGGCCACCGCAAGTTTGAGCGCGAGAGCTGGGTCTTTGTGCAGAACATTGTCGAGCAAAAGGTGCAGAAGTACCTCCCCAAGGTCAAGATCGACGTGCCGGACGACATCGGCAACGAGAACGTCAGCGTCGGTGCGCCGACGGCCGGCTCGCAACTCGACGGGCCGGGTGGTGGTCACCAGTCTGGGCCCCCCCAGGGCGGGAACCACGCTCCTCCTCCGCCGCACGAGCAGTATGGCGGGCAGGGGTCGCTTCAGCAGTCGTACAATCCCCCGCCTCACCAGGAGTACCGACCCGACCAGCACCAGCAGTACCAGTCTCACCAGGAGTATCGGCCCAACGAGAACCAGCCGCCTCAGTCGTACCAGCAGTACCACGCGGAGCAGTACCAGAGCCAAGGGCACAACCAAAGCCACGGCCAAGGGGGCCAGAACTATGGAGGGCACCAAAATTACGAGGGAGGTCAGGGCTACGGTGGCAACCCGGACCACAGCCAATACGGCGACAACCCGCGGTACTGAGTGAGATAATCCTCGCTGGGACGCACACGATATAGCATCTGGGACCGGGAGATTGCATGGGGGCATTTCCCACTTTTATAGCCAGCGGAACAGGACGGGAAGTGGGCGAAAAAATGGATTTGAAGTAGCACAGGCTAACGAATTATGAATATGAGCAGCATCACCCGCCATTGACACGTGTTGTAGCCCTCATCTCATAGTCTTCTTCTCAAGCCCCATCTAATAATGGTATTTCACGCTGAAGCCTCGACCCTCGCAGACCCTACCCGCTGAATGGACAGGAGAAAAATGAGCGTCAGAGCTGAAGCCATATCTGCCCGCGATGAATTCTCCTCACGGCACTTGGCGTTTTGCTCGAATAAATGTCTTGTCGACCTCCAGCCTCTCGATATCGTCTTGAAGCCTGCGGGTGCCTGCGGGAGCATGGGACTGGATACTGGATAATCCTCAGGATTCATACACAAGTCATCAGAACTTAGAAAGGGTAACAACAGAAGCCGCCAAGCCTAATAGTGGCGGTTCAGCTGGCTTCGTCGAATATTAGAGCGTTAATTAAGCCAGACACATAGGCTACCATATACAGGCGGACAGCCACCGACCTATAACCTCGGTGACGACAATGAATCAATGATGGCTACACAACAGTGTTGATTCACTTGGAGGGACAGAAGAAATCAGGTCAGGGAAGCAATGTAGTTCCCGGGCCACCTAAGCTTATGATTCTCTCATCTCTCGGTCGCGTAATAGAGTGAGCAAGTCCGTTCTGAATCTTGTAACCGTGAAAGCCAGTCACGAGTTCCATGTTGCGGCGGGGGTGAGGGGGGGCATCGTCAACCAAAGTCGGGAAAATGAGCAGTCCTTATGCCGTCGTCCGCTGCCAGATCCAACAACCCATGTAGAAAACCCACCGATCCGCCTCCATGAAATACCCCTCAGATCTCGTCATCCTCATTCTCCTGGGAGCCGCCGGCATCGGCATCAACCTCGGCGTCCTTGGAGGCGCCACCCTTGTCACCATCCTCCTCCTCCTTCTTCTTCTCCTCCTCGGAGGCCGCCTCCTTGGCAGCAGCGGCGGCGGCGGCGGCGGCGGCGGCAGCCTTGCCCTTGCCCTTGCGGGCTCGCTTCTTGGTCGGGGTGCCCTCCTCCTCGGCGCCCTCCTCGACGGCCTCGGCGATCTTCTTCTTGCGCGGGGTGGCGGCCTTTATGGGGCGCGGGGTGGTGCCGCCACCGCCACCGCTGGCGGCGGCGGCCTCGTCGGCGGCGGCGGAGAACCATCCGTGTTTATCGGCGGCCTTGCGGAGCATGTGGCGCACGCTGTCGCCGCTGGCGAAGCCGGCGTCCTCGGCGACCTTGGCTAAGGCGGCGGAGGAGGTCGGACGGGCCACGAGTTTCATGATGGCGAAGGCGAGTTTGATCTCGTTCTCGGTGGCGGCGGTGCCGGCGATGACGGGGGCGACTTTGGGGGGCATCGTTGCGGTGGTGATGAGGAAGATTCTGGGTAGAAGGGGAGAGGAGTCAGTTTGTGATGAGCAGGACCGGGGGAGGGGAGCAAGAGTTTAGGAAACGGTATGAGAGACTCACTGCGAGAGTGTGTGTACTGAAGTGTTTCTAGTGACGTTTCGATGGTTGAACTGCAATGTTTTCGTTTCGTTTGACTTGAAGAAGAGGGAAACTGAGCTCGAAGTTTGTTTGGTTGTTGAGGAAAGAAACCTGATGGGATTTCTGGGAAAAGGTTGGGATTTAATAGTCCTGGCTTCACGATTCCAGGGCCAGCCGTCCAAAGTAGAAGGAACCAGAAGAGGATGAAGCCTTCTTGTTTCGACGTGAACAGGCTCTAAAATGTCGCCCCGTGGGTGGGAGGAGAGGACTGGGTCTTGGGCGTCTAGGTCTTGGGTGTTGTGAGGCCAGGTCACGGAGGGCGTGAAACAGGTTTGCTATGGACAGACCGTCACGTTCTACAAGACAACAAGGAAAAGATTCTAAGAAAAGGTGCCTGAAGCCTTGAAAATGATGAATGTGTTGTTAAAAGACACAACTGAGTGTGTCTCTGTAGGCTATTGAGTTATGACGGATTCAGACCTTCACGTTTCAGTCTCTACCAGCGGTCTCAGGTCAGGTCAACAGTTACTAATAGAATAGAAAGTCTCATGTTTCCTGATGGCTTTGTAAAGAGGTGTAAACGAGAAATTGACTAAATGACAACAAAGAGGTAGTATTGAAAAAGGTGAAGAACTAATGTAGTAGTTTGTGCATGGTCCCAAGTTGGAGGAGGCAGTCAGCTTTGTACAGATTTGTGTCAAAGGCATAACTTATGTTTTTGTGAAGTCGATTGACAGAGTTCATAGCATCCTGTGATGCAAAGCATCTGAAGCTGTATACTAGAACTTCCTTTTCTATAATTGATAGTATGCATGGTCACAAGGTTTCTATCTTATTACCCAGGGGTTTTAGTCATCATTCTGCTGCGGTCGGGAATATGCCAAGCTTTGATTTAGGAAACAAGGTTGTTCCTAGATAAACACACTGGGGCCCCATGAAGGCATCAAATTAAGAGAAAATTGAAGACTATGTCAAGTTGTTGGTAAAGAACGGTATTACAAGTCTCACACCATCTAGACCCGATCCATCGAAATTTCTCCCATGATATAGCAAGCCAAGTAAAAACTTTCATTACAAGCCGACAGCTTCCCGGATTGCGTTGACGACAATGTTTTTGTGGTCACCGCCGGCCTCCCACATGGAAAACCCAGCCAGCCCGGTCGAGTTGATGTACTTGCCCTTGGCCGTGAGAGACTTGACGTTGTCGTACGAAACCCAGATCTGATCCTTCTCGTCGTAGAGGAACGGCTGTCAATTTCCATCGTCAGCTTATCCCTTTTTGTCACAAGGACTTGCTTGCAAAATCACAACTCTCTCTCTGCCCAGAGGGGAGTGTGGGGGAGGGGGGGAGACACATACCGTCTGGCTGCAGTCGTCGTACCCGGAAAAGATGCCCTCTTTGGGCTTGCCCTTGTCGTCGAGGAACTTGGCCTCCTTGACCATACTCCAGATGGGGTAGGTGCCGCTGGGGGGCTGCGGGTTGCCGCAATCGTCGATGGCCGGGTCATTGTCCCAGCTGCTGCCCTGGAAGCGGCGGCTGTTGTTCTGCGGCGGGTACGCGTTCAGCTCCTTATCCGGGCCCGTGAAGGCGTTGTCCGGGGTGACGGAGAAGCCGTGGCCGTAGGCGGGGACGCCGAGGACGAGCTTGTTGACGGGGATGCCGGCGTTGATCCAGTTGTCGACGCCCTCCATGATGCCGCCCTGGGTGTTGCGGTCCTTGTCGCACGAGGATTTGAGGGGCGCGTTGGGTCCGCCCGTCTCGGCCCAGCCGCCGTAGATGTCGTAGCCCATGATCATGAGGTAGTCGAGCGCGTCGGCGAAGGGCTTGAGCGCGCCGTTGGTGCTCGAGACGCCGTCCGCGTCGAGCCACGGGTTGAGGCTGGTGGCCGCCGTCAGGAACAGGGGCTTGGGCTCCTTCTTCCTAAGCTCCTCGAGGAACTTGATGAAGTTGGCCGTGTCGTCCTTGTTGATGACGTTGCAGCCGAGGCCCTGGCGGTTGGGGTATTCCCAGTCGAAGTCCAGACCTGCGCCGTGGGGTTAGCATATGATCGGGGCCGTTGGTCGTTTTGCGCTTCGCGGGTTTCTCTCTCTCTCTTTCTCTCTCTCTCGGTCTTCGACTCACCATCCAATTTGTACTTCTCGACAAAATCCAAGCAAGTCTTGACGAAAGCAGTACGGTTCTCGGCGCTGCCGATGGAAGAGCTGAAGAAGCGGCTTCCAGTCCAGCCACCGATCGAGACCTGTACCTTGACTTTCTACAGAAAGGGTCAGCAAATCACACGTTACTTAATACATCTCACGAATCGCGTCGGGATATAAGAAACTGTGAGACCTACATTCTTACGGGCGGCCTCGACGAAGACAGGCAGCTGGTCGGGAGCCGACTTGGACAGGTCGAGGCTGCCGTCATCCGACGTCTCGGCGAAGGCGTACTTGACATCCGTGTACTTCTTCCACGGCATGTCTTTCACGGGGAACCCGCGGTTGGCGTGGTATCCCGCAAAGTACGTCGAGGCCACGACGTCGGTTTTCGGGCTCGAGTGGTGCGGCGAGGGCGCGGCCGAAGCGCTCACGGCCAGCAAAGCCGCGAGGGACAGCTTAACGAAGGACATGATGAGAGGCGAGGTCGGAAGGAAGACTTTCAACTGTGTCAAAAGAGCGTTAGACGAAGTTGGAAAAAGTATTCAGCTCGGGGCTGGCGAGCATGAAAGAAAGAAGAAAAAAAAAGGGTAAACATAACCCTCGGTTGGCGTGACACTTTGGGCTACTTAAATGACGGCAACGGCAACGCTTGTCGACATGGAAGCCGTGTGTGTGTGTTGCACCGCTTCACAACGTTTCCGTCCCGACACAATAGAGTTCATCACAGCCCCTCGTGTTGGCAAAGCGAACTAATTGGGGGGTGGGGGAGAGGGGAGACGAGGGGAGACCAAGTTGGCCAACATTCACAATTTCACAGAGAACTCGGAGAGTGCGTGACTGACTCGGCGCCACCGGCCATGGAGCTGACGACCACCGCCCCGCAGGGTTGATCCAGGTGCCGGACCCGAAAGTTTGGTCCGATGTGTGATCTCTGCCACTCTGGTGATGAATCCAACATGATGATGGGCATTACAAGGCCATAAACAGCGTCGTCATACGGATAGATTGCGGCACATGAACCCCTGAGCCCTGCGCGGCATACCTACCGGTATGTCATAGCAATCTGCCTTGGCCGTTCCCCTTCCCCCCACTCCCCCCCCCTCCCGCTATTCTTAGACGAGCAAAGTCTGTCGGGTTCCCACGAGAGCCCAGGGTCACCAGGGTGCCTCTTGCAGCCGGGCCGTTCGGAAGGCGCCTGGCAGTTGGAACAAGCGACGGGAGATCGGACTGAGCGAACAACTGCTATATTGCCATTGTCTTGGCTCTGAGATTGGGGGCCAAGTGAATGACCGCCACCGTTCACGGCATATCCGCCGTGGACAAGACGACATCGTTCGTTCCAGACTCTACCAAGACTCAAGAAATCTCAAGAGCATGAACGTCGGCAAAGTGGTTTGGTCCAAAACACTCAAGAGAGTTTTAGGTATGCCGTGGAACCCTGGAGAGCTGACTAATTCATTGGCGATGCCTCGGCCAAGGCAGACTGGTTTTGATTACACTTTTTTCCTCCTTCTTTCCCTTTGCTTCTTTTCGTGTCCGACAGTCAGCGTGCGTGAGCTGTCAAGCGGTTTGCTGCCGGGGGCCACCTTGTAAAGCATACGTTCGTTTTACGCATATACGTAATCACACACATACACACAAACACACGCGCAACACGCAAACACAGGCGACGGCTTCGTCCGCGTCTTGGTCCCTCTTGGCCATCGCAACGAGTGGTTGAGAGCGGTGCCGAGGGCGGGACACTTGAAACTCCGGGTAGACGCATTTTGCGTTGTATCATCTCTGCATCCAGTAACACGCCGCCGCTGGCTGTCTTGTTCTCATCGGGCGGACTGTACCTTCTTCACGTGATGGCCTCTTTGTTGTTGTTTTTTTCCTACACAAAGGACGCGGCGACGAAGCATCAATGAATCATGGGCCGTACGAGTTGGACTTGTCGGCGCGGCGCCGAGGCTGAACCCGGCCGAAAGGTTCGGAAGTGCCGACTCACACTCTATTTGCATTGCGTAATTGCATTGCATCCGAAGAATTGCTCGGTTCTTGGACGCTGAGTCATCTCGCAAGTCAAAGTTTATTTTGGCTCGTCTCCGGATTGCTGGAAATGAAGCTTTCGGTAGTTCAACACGATGCCCGGGACTGGACAGTTTCTCTCACCAGACTGAAGTGTCATCAGCATCAAGATGTGAGGTCACCGTGCTCACAACTCTGTATGCGTTGGAAATTGCTGCATCGCTTGGCCGTGACATAACTCGTCCGTCAGAGTAACGCACGTGATACAACAACCTCTCCGCCACCGAAGATACTCAACCACCCAGCGGCAGAACCCCTCCCCCCCCCTCCCCTCCCCCCTCTCTCCCCCAGAGTTATTTGAATTGGACAAACTACTAAGCAACCTAGATTTCTTCAGGTTCCGTACAAGAGAAACGACCGGTTCCAATGCCTACTGCTGTAAATTGCACTTTCATGAGTGTCCACATGTTGCTTGCAAGACGCTGAGCATAGTTCAGGCAACTATTTGCCTGTAACTGCTTCAATTTCCTCGCCCAAGGTAATACTTGACAATGTCGACATCATTGCAACAAGTTTTCTGCTTCCAACTCTTACCCCATGCTTGGGGCAAACTCACTCTTTAGGCTTGTTTATTATTAGAGTCTTTCGACCGAACTCTGGTCATCCCTTCTTCAAAAGTCAAGCCATAACTGTATTATTCCGGCAGTCATTATTACTTCATCGCGAACAGACAATTGATTGATTGGAACCCCCCAACTTTGCGTGTCCCATTCCCATGGATGGCCAAAATCTGGGTTTCGTCAAGCCACTGATATTCGATACCAGCCCTTCAGTTGTTCGTTTCGCTTGTTGAGTTCTCAGGCCTAAAAGCCTTCCTTGGTTTCCGCGATTCTGTTAACCAGTCGTCAAAGGAAGGCCGACGGTGCCAAACTGTTGACACATCGTTTGATTTGCTCGGTGGTCAAAGTGTACACACTAAATGACTAAATTACTCTATGTAGATCGTAATCTTAGCATCAAGAGGAGTAGTCCCAGCCCAAAACCCCAAGCCTGATCTGGCTTCTACTACGCATTAGTAATTTGCCAGATACTTTCATGTCGGCTTGCTGAGCAAAGCCTCGTGGCTGGCATACATAACAGCAACGTGTTTGTCCGAGAGGCAGCGTCTTATTGAATTGCGAAATGCTGGAAACTTCACGGAGGAGGGGGTTTTGAGCGCAGCAGAATGATGACTAAAACCCCCGGGAATCTATCTACAAACCGACGCTCGATTTAATGTACCATTGTGTATGAACTGGCCATGGACCGGCGTATCCCCCTTTCCCTCTCCCCTGCGGAGCAAGGGAACCCGCCCGGGCCGGTATTATTATACTAGCACGGCAGCGGTGGCAGGGTTGGAGCATACCGGCTGGGTGGGTCACCGGCTATTCACGTACACTCCGTTGCGTTGGCAGCGTTCGTAAATAAACTTTTTGTCTATGCGTAAATGTAAAATGCTTGCCTGTCTAATCTAACTACTTTTTTGCTAGGGAAATTATAAATTATAGACCTATTAACATTAAAATACTATAACTAACGTTACTATTACTATTACTATTACTATTACTAGCTACCTAAAGTAAAGCTATTTAGACCCTATATAAGATACCTACTAGTACTAAAAAGCTACTTAAAATTACTATCTTAACTAGTAAGACTAAATTTATTATACTTATAGGTAAGTACTAAAAAGCTACTTAAGATTACTATCTTAATTTAATAAGGCTTAAGATACTTATAATACCTATAATACCTATAATACCTATAATACCCTTATCTTTATTATCTCCCTCTACTACTAATTAGACTAAATACTAGACTAAATACTAGATTAATTAATTAAATATAGATAATAATAGCACTAACGCTAGATAAGGATAATTAAAGGAAGATAGTATAAATTCTAATATTAATAGAGAAGATAAATAAGGAAATAGCTGCTTAGATAAAGTATACTATCTAAACTATAAGATAGTAGTAATATTAATACTTTATAATTAGGTAGGTAAAAAGATACCTTATTATAAAGTATAGTTAGATAAAGCTAGAGATCTAGTAGCTTTATAAGCTATTAAAGCTTCTAGTATATTATAATAACCTTACCTTTAATAAGATAAACAATTTCCTACTTAAATAATTTAGTATAACTCTCTATAAGTTAAATCTTAGTAAGTAACTTAAGGCTACTAGCTAGTTATTAAAAAAGATTTATCTAATTACTACCTAATAAGATAAAGATCTTTAGTATACTTAGTTATATTATATCTAAAGATATAACCTATAGTAGCTTATATTTATAAATAAGTCTAGTGTTAATAAGTATACTAAGTTATAAAGAATAGGATAGGTACTAAAAGGTCTTAAGGCCTATTAAAAGACTATCCTTAAGTATAGTTAATAGTATTAGATCTTACTAGCCCTTATCTTTAATAGTATTATTAATATTATAATATACCTAGGGATAACAAATAGTAATAGCTTCTTTATATAGTTAATATAAAGACTACTACTAAAGTAGACTGCTTTTCTTATACTAAAGTTAGTTATTATTATAGATAATATAAGCTTCTATAAGTAAAAGGATATTAAGGAAGCTTATAATACTGCTAGTATTATTCTTAAGTTTTTTCCTCTATACTTACTAGACTTTAACCTAATTAAAGAGTTTTTTAGTAATCTAAAGAGGCTATTTTAATAGTAGTATCCTATATAGAATTAAGATAAGGCTAATAAGTAAGACTTTAAGGACCTATTAGCAGACTATATAGTAGAGGTTAGGTATTATATAACGGATAGTTATTTAACTGTAAATCTATAGAGAAGTATATTTCCTTTTACTAAGGTATTTACTATAAAGCTATAGAGATTAGATTAGCTATTTCTTAGAGAATTAACTAATAAGAGATAAGCCTAATCTCTACTATTTTATAGAAATATCTCTGCTAGTTACACTTAGAAAGATTATCTTAATAAAATATTAATTTACCTACACCTAAGTGTAATAAATAGTAGTATAACTATTATTCTATTATAAGAAGCAGTTAAAATTAACACCTTCTATTAACTAAAAGTAAAGAAAGTAAATTAGAACTACTTTTAGCCTTTCTTTAAAGCTTAGATATTATAGAGAGACAAGACTTATGTTTAAGTCTCTATAGTATTTATTAAATAGGAAGAATATCTAAGTATATATTTAGATCCCTTCTTCTTAAATCCCTTATTTACTTAGTAACTCTTATAGAGTAAGTAAGAGTAATATAACACTATAGTAGATAGACCCTCCTATATCTACTTTAGTATCTCTAATATCCCTAATATCTTTAGACTTAATATTCCCTAGAATTCCTTTCTAAACTGCTTAAATTATAATAGCTTACCTATAAAATATTAATTACTTTAATAAGAAGCTCTTAGTAGTAAGATATACTCTTTTAACTATAACTTAATAGAAACTTTATAGCTAATATATATTCCCTTAGAAGTCCTAAGACTACCTAACCTTATAGGTTATATATATAACTTAATATAAAGATACTATTAAAACTTAGGTAAAATAGGAGAAAACTTTCCTTTAGAAATTATACTATAAAATTTAAGCTAAAATAATAGAAATTTAAGAATAAGATAACCTAACTTTATTAGAACCTTATAATAAAGAAAGTAGACTATCCTCTACCCCTAATCTTTTCTTAACTCCTAACCTAGAGAGGGGTATAGACCTTAATAATAGTAAAGTCTATTATACTACTAATATACTAGAGGCCTTAAGAGATAAATCCCTAAATACTAAAACTATTATTTAAGAATCTCTTAGGTAAAAAGAGGAGAAAAAAGACTAGAAAGAGAGGAAAGATAACCCTCTACTAATAGACTATAAAAGAAAAAGGAAAATATAACTATCTCTACTATTAAGCTATAAATCTAATATAGTAGTAAATTTAGCTTCTAAACTTACTACCCTTTAAATAGAAATTAAGTACCTATACTATAATTAAAGCTTAAGCTATCTAACTAGAGGATAGACTAGAAGATATAGAATAGTAAGATAAGGAGGATAATAGCTATAATATAACCTATATAAAAGATTAACTACTAAACATAAAAAACTAACTTTTAACTTATATAGAAGACTAACTACTAATCTATAAGAGAGAAGCCCTAAACTACTACTAGAAAACCTTAGTAATTTACCTAATAAATTAGGACTAGACTAGGACTAAGATAATCTAAGTAAATATAAGGAATATTATACTCTACTATTTAAATTTAAACCTAATAAGATTAAATAGTTTAATCTACTAGCCTCTTTTATAGATAATAATAATAGTTACCTTATTAGAACTAAGACTATATAGACTAATATTTACTATTTTATAGACTCTATCTAGTATTATACTAATACTTCTCTAGAGTCTTAACTAACTACTATACTAAACCTCTATCTATACTTAAAAGGTATTACTAATAAATAGTACTCTAGTAACTTAGATAAGAAAGACTAATAAGATCTCTATAAACTAAGTAAAAGATTTAACTTATAGGACTACTTACTAGTAGAATAATTCTAGATTCCCTAAGAAGTAGCTAAAGTTAAACTCTAAAAGTTAAGATATACCCTAGAAGATATCTATACTTACATTAATATTTATTACTTTACTACTTAAATTTAATAACTTACCCTAACTACTAAAGAACTAGAAACCTAATATCTTATATTAGTATATAATAAAATAGACACTAACTTAATTTTAAAAATCCTATAACTAGATAGAGTAACTAACTACACTTAATAGCTTTAGTACCTTACTAGTTACTAAAAAGGATAGAGATATAACGTTAAGTAGGGAGCTTAGAAATAGCTATTAACTAATAAATCTCTAAGAAATAAACTAATAAATATAAGATTATCTAGAGAAAAGACTACTACTTAGAAGAAGAAAGGATAAAAATATAATAAGAATTAATTAAGCAATTTATATATAATAATAGAAGACTATATAAAAAAGGATAAAAAAGATTATAAAAACACCTAGAAATATTTACCTTATATACCCTACTAAAAGGCTCGAGATAAAAATAATAAGCTAGCCTAGGACTCTTATACTTCCTAGCTAATCTACTAATATATACTATTAGATAGTACTAATTTTAAAGATAACTATATAGATATAGAAGTACTTACCTTAGATAGAGCTATAAACTTAGCTAAGCTAAAAGAAATAGAAGATAAAGGATATACTATAACTAAATCTTATTTTTTAAATAATAAACCTAATAAATCCTCTAAAAGCTACTAATCTAATAGTTTAGAAGATATATTACTATCTACTAACTTAGTTAACTTTACTTTAGACTTTAGATTAAATATAGAACTTTAAGAACTTTATAATTATAATAACTATTATCATATTTCTTTAGCCTATTACTTTTATAGTAAAACTATATCTAAAAAATAATAAAATTAATAACACTATACTTTAATCTATATAGTAAAATCTAATAACCCTCTAGATACCTAGCCTTTAGAGAGCCTACCCTAAGTAAAAGATAAAACTTATTAAGTAGCTAGTAACTACTCCTATACTAAAATTTAAGTAGACCTTAGTAATAGAAAACCTACTAAAATTTATATAAATACTAAATCCTTATAATATATTATTTCTTATAAAACCCTTAAGAAAACCCTATATTATAACCTAGATACTACTATAATAAGATAACTCTAAGGTATTAGAAACTCTACTATACTTAGCTAGGCTAAATTCTAAATTTAAGTCTAAGGACTAGTTAAAGGAATATAATAGATAGCTACCCTCTACCTTAAAGGATAGGTAGTAGAAACCTTAGTAGCTAGACTCTTAATTAGCTAAGATTTTAATATCCTAAATAAAGTAGATATCTTAAACTCTAAAGGTATTATCTATATTAGATCCTATAGTAATATACTAATACCTACTAATATCTTCTCTAAGAGATCTCCTATCTAGTATAAGGCTAAATACACTAAAAACTTAATTATTCTACTACTAACTAAGACTATTATTCCTATCTATTATACTAAGAATTTAAAACTAATATACTCTTATTTTAACCTATATAAGGGTAGGGAATAGATACTCTTATAGGTCTAACCCTATTTATTATAATTATAAATAACACTTTTTAACTAATAAAATTATAGAGAAACTAATGTATAGGAACATTAATACTCTTTTAATATAATACTACTTACTTAATAGATTTATAAGGATATAACCTTCCTCTTCCTAGTAAAAATAATAATCTTAATTTTAATTTAACTATAGATTTAACCCTAAAAGATAGTAGTATCTTTTAAGAAAGACTTACTAATAATTAAAAAATTAGTATAAAATATAATACTTCCTAAGATTTAATTATTACCCTAGAAGGTATTACTATTTATAATTAGGACTAATAATTTATAGAATAAATAAGTAAAATTGTTAGTAACTTCCCTACTATATAGAAAGAATCCCCTAGCTTAAAGGTAAAACTAGAGAAGGAAGTAACTATCCCCTTAGTAGAAAACTACTATAAGTATTAATTAGGATAATACCCCTACCTATATAGTATTAAGGACTAGGAATTCCTTAACTAAAGAATAGATAATATATACATTAAAGGCTAACTAGTCTAAGCTACTAGCCTAACTCCTTTTAGAGCCCCTAGTTTTATAGTTTATAACCTAAAACTATATATAGTTATTAACCTATAAGCTCTTAATTAAGTAATAATCCTAGATACCTATCTACTCCCCTTATAATTAGAAGTTATTTATAAGATTTATAGTAAAAAGTATACTACTATAGTAAATATAAGGCTATTTTTCTACTAATTCCCTATAAAAAAAGAACACTAAGAACATTTTACTATTATTTCTTACTATAGATAGGAAAAGGCTACTATTACCCTTATAGGATTTAAGAATTTACTAGTATATACCTAAAGATTTATAGATAACCTCCTATATAATTATAAGCACTTTACTTAGTTATTTATTAATAATATTATAATTTCCTTATATATAATAAAAGAATATAAATAATATCTAAGAAATATATTTAAATTATTTAAAGATGTTAATCTTTCTCTCTCCCTAAAAAAGTTATTTATTAGGTTTCCTTCTATCTAACTTCTTAGATTTAAGGTAGATATACTTAGCCTTAGTAATACTAAAGATAGAACCTAAGCGTTAAGATAGATCTAATTTCCCTAGAACCTTATAGCCCTAGAAAAATAAATTAAATTAACTAAATACTTTTATTACTTTATCCTATAGTATACTAACTAGAATTTACTATTATAAAACCTAAAAACTACCCTACTAGTAGAAGTATAAACATATAGAATTACTAAAGGAGCTAAATATAAAATTTCTATTAAAATACTATAATTTACCTAACTAAAGCCTAGCTAAACAGCTTTAATAATATTAAGATTACTCTTACTTCTAACCCTATACTATTTTACTATAATCCTAACTATATACTATTTATTTAGTTTAATGCCTTATATAACTATAGCTTTAGAGCTATACTATTCTACTTAAAACTAGACACTAATTAAGTACTAGGAAAACCTATCCCTTATATAGTAATTTAACTAGTAATATACCTTAGTAAAGCGTTAACCTTAGTAGAGTAAAAGTACTAAGTTACTAAACTTAAAGTAGCCTACTTAGTCTAAGTAATCTATAAAACTAGAACTATTATTAGCTCTACCTATATAAACCCTACTATAGTTCTTACTAACTATACTTCTACCTATAGAGCTATATAACAAACTACCTTATTTATAATTAATAAAAAGTAAGTAAATCTCTACCTAGTACTTACTACTAAGTACCTTTCTTAGTTTAAACTATTCTACCTATATATACCTAGAATAATAAATATTATAGTAGATATACTATCCTACCTACCTAATAGATAACTACCCCCTTAAGACAAAAGAGAACTTAATAAGATATAGGATAATAACTAAGTATATACCTCCTCCTAAATTAAAATTAACTAAGACTTTTACTATAAAATCACTAAAACTTATAAAAAAGATATAAAATTCAGAAAAGTCTAGAAGTAATTAAAAGATCCTTAATATAGATTTAACCTTCCCTTTACTATTAATAATAAATTACTATATTTTATTAAACATACTAGAAAACAAAAGCTTTATATTCCTAGCAAAATTACCCTATAACTTATTACTATTACTTATAATAAAAACTACTATATAGGAGATAAACATACTTAGTATAAATTATAAGATAAATTCCTTATTTATAACCTTATAAGAAAGATTTAAACCTATTAAAGATACTATCTAATATATAGACTATTAGGAAAAGGCTATTATAAACTAATTAGCGCCTTATAACCTATCCTTTTACTACTTATTCCTTTCTATACTATTACTATAGACTTTATTACTAGCCTACCTAAAGTACTATCTAAGAATATACTATAGTAGTTAGAAAGCTTCCCCCTATATAATTCCCTACTAACTATATCTAATAAGTTCTCTAAATTAATAATTTTAATACTAAGTTATACTATTTATACTATAGAGAACTAAGTATAGGTTTTACTATAATTTCTCTACCTTTATAACTAAGGAATCCCTAAAAGTATTATATTAGACTAAGACCTAAAATTCCTCTTATCTTTCTAGAAAACCCTATAGAAAGAACTAAATACTACTCTTAAGTTCTCTACAGCCTATTACCTACAGACTAATAGTCTATTAAAGTAAAAAAACTAGACTATTAAGATAGCTATATAAGCGTTTATTTACACCTTCCCTAATAAGAAATAGACTAATAGTATCCTTAGTATCTAGGCTAGCCTAAACAATACCTATTCTAGCGTTATTAATGTATTACTAAATAAGGTAATCTATAGTAAAAAGACTAACACCCCCCTTAACTGTTAGATTATTAAGGGTTGCAGTGATAGGTTAATTAAATGTGTATTAAGATATATATGTATGTAACTATTATGCCCTGCAGCCAGCCCCTAACTTAAGCCTATAAGAACCCTATTCCTAGGCGCCTAAGGCTACAACTAGAGCCTACTGCTTAGGAAGAAGCCTGTAGCAGTCCCTCTAATATTTAGCAAAGGGCTAGCTACGCTAGGCTTAAGCCTATCTCTAGGCCTACGCCCTATACGTACAGGGTGCGCCCTGTATGTGTATATCCTTTAATTTAAAATACCCCCTTAGGGAAAGACTTCTTTATAGCCTCTATAGGCTGCAGAAAGGGCGTTAATATTACATTATCTTAGCGTATGTGAGAAGGCTTTTCCTGCTAGCTTATACGCTTATAAGACTATTTCCTCTACTACCTATACGTTAGGCTTAGTTATTTCTGCCTGCAGGTAGGCTTTATTAATTGTAAGATCTCTTATGTAGTTAGCCTTAATAACCTCCTTCTTATTAGTTATATTAAGCTAGAGGAGGAAGGCGTTATACTTTACTAATTTAAGGGCCTTTATTAAGCTGTCTGCTATAAGCTCTGTTAATAGGGTATATATAATATCTATATAGCTGTTAGTAAATTCTTAGTGTAGCTAGTAGTTATAAATATTAATATAGTAGAGCTTAGTATATAGTTATAAAATCTTACTTATAATAAGCTTTACTATCTACTAGTTATTATACTAGATTTATACTCTTATTAGTATTACTTTTATTAATATATATATAGATTAGTCTCTACGCTATATAGGTAGTTAGATCTAAAGTTATAAGATTAATTAGCTTATAAAAAGCGCCTCTTTAGTAGCTTAGGTAAGCGCAAGCAGCTCTACTTCTATTATTAAGGTTATAACTATATCTTATCTATTAGCTTACTATATAATAAGGCCTCTAAAAAACTTTATTATAAAGGCTTATAAGCTCCTTTAGGTTAGAGTATTATTGCTAAAGCTTAAGTTAGAGGTAACTTTAAAGGCGTTATCTTTACTACCTAGCTTAGCGCTAAAGTAGAGATAAAGGTATTGCATTTTATAGAGGTATTAAAGGACTCTATTAGTAGCCTTTTAGTATATATCTAAAGGGTTTTAATTAAATCTTATAAGCCTGCTTATAGTAAAGGTAATGTCTAGGTATATTATTATAGTAGTGTAAAGGATAGTGCTAACTTTATATTAATAATAGTAAATCTCTGCTAGAGGTATATTATCTTTATATAGCAGTAGCTCCTCCTTTATTATAGGTGTATACTAGGCAGTATTGTTATCTATAACGTTAGTGTATATAGGAAGTAGTTTCCTATACTTCTTAGCATATACAGCCTGTAAGAGCTATAGGTAATAGGTCTTTTAGTTATATATAATCTTAAGGCTAAGAAACTACTAGAGGTTTTTACTACCTTTAAGGTAGTATTTAGTCTAAAGTATATATAGCTTATCTATTACTATAAGCTTATTAGCCTTTAGGAAGGTAAGGATATAATTATTAATGTAAAAGAAGAAGGTAACCTCTCCCTTCTGCTAGCAGCATTCTTCTCTAGCTATACATTTAAAGCCCTACACTATAAGCCCCTTCTTAAAATACTTTTGCTAGAGTATAGGTAAACAGTAAAGCCTATAGAGGGCTTTCTAAAGGCATAGGATAACGCCTTTCTTACAGTATCTAGGTAGTATCTCTATATATATTTCCTTATTAATATCTATATATATAAATATATTTACTGTATTATATTAGAGTAGCTTATAATTAAAGCAGGTAGCTATAGCTATTAGGATCTAGAAAGATATACCTATAAGCGTTATAGCGTATATATCTTAGTTGTCTTTTGCTTGTTAGTTACCTTATATTATAAGCCTAGCCTTTACTTTACTAAGGTAGCTATACTTATTAAGCTTATAGGTATAGACCTAATAGTAACTAAGAATCTAATTGCTACGTATAGAAGCTTTAGATACCTCTTACTATAAGTATAAGGTTATATAGCTATTAAGGTATAATATTTTAGCTTTATAAAAGGTATCTTTAAGAGGATAGTATTAGAGTTAACTGTATAATGTAGGGAGTAGTAGGAGTTCCTTCTAGTAGGTACTGCGCAGGGTATTAGCCTTATAATAGGCTCCCTCTAGAGATACTATAAGTACTAGCTCTAGACTATATAATCCTATTATATAAGGGTATTCTAGGGATTAGTTAATATATTACATAAGGTCTTATAGGGGGCTAGCCTGTAACCTAGGCGTTCCTATACTATCTATTAGTTTTTACTTAGTTTTTATAGAGTTATATATATAAGAATGCTTGTTATATATACGCCTAGTAAGAAATACAGCCTTAAAGGATATATATAACTGCTAGTAGTGTGTTAGAAAGAGGGTTTTATTAGCTTATTAAGATCTTTCCTACCCCCCCACAAATGCTGCTATAAGTGCAGTAAGAAACGCTAATCTTAGGGGTGTTTATAGCAGCATTATAAGCTTAAACTAGGACTTAGTATGTAGCGCTAGGGCAGGAGGCCTGTTAGAAGGAGTCTCTACTACACTTAGGGCGCTTAGGGTAGCACCTAGAGGCACCCCCTTAGCTTTATTATAGTCTTTATAGATCTTATTAGCTTCCTTATT
This sequence comes from Colletotrichum tanaceti, assembly GCA_005350895.1. Classification (NCBI taxonomy): domain Eukaryota; kingdom Fungi; phylum Ascomycota; class Sordariomycetes; order Glomerellales; family Glomerellaceae; genus Colletotrichum; species Colletotrichum tanaceti. Next base: position 93,545 of record PJEX01000120.1, read on the forward strand.
AGCTGTATAGGATGCAGTTACATTATACTAGCCTTTAAGAATAAGGTAGTTAATTATTTATTAAATATCTTAAAGGTCTAACTTATAAATATCCTTAGTAAGGGCTTTTAGGTTACTGTTAAAGATAAGTTTTTTATTAAAGATAATATCTCTTGTTATAAATACTTTACTATAAAGGGGATTCTAAATATAGTATAAGTTACTTAAAGTATAGCTAATAAGATAACCTATCTATACATATAGGGTAAGCCTTTTTAGGCGCTAACAGTAAAGTTAAGTGTCTGCTATAAGCGTATATACTTTACAGCTAAAGACTCTTAAATATAAAAGGTCTAGCTAGGCAAATTATATAATATCTTCCCCCTAGAAGTGCTTATACTATAACTAGTATAGAGTCTTCTAACTGCAAGAGGCTTATAGTATATAGTTATAAAGGTAAGTTATAGAGGTATAAATCTTAGGCTAAAGGATATTAGGAAGCTTAGTGTAAACAGCTATACACCTAGCCTTACGCTTAATAGCAGCTGCAATACGCTCTACAGTGCTGTTTTATACTTAGGTATTTAAGGCGCTTACCTTAATATATATACTATATATATTAAGGCTTATAGAAACCTTATTGTTATTAGCTAGCTTATTATTAGTTTTAATAACCTTTACCTTATAACTATAGTACACTTTAAGTATAGTAAGGAAGTCTATAATTGTTATAAGTAGTATGTCTATCTTATAGGTATAAAGGTAAAAGTCTTAAGTTAGGCCTATTATACAGTCTAAAAAGAGTATATAGGAGTAGTAGCCTGTGTAGCCTACCTTAAGGTTATAAAAGTTAACTATAAGGCAGTCACTAGGCTTTATATAGATAACTAACTCTTATAGGCTCCTTTAGACTATATAATAGGCCTTACCTAGGGCGTAAGCTTTACAGTTAACTGTTATTATAGGCTTATTAAAACCTTAGATATATACTCTATAAGTAACGTTAGGGATCCTTTTAAGCGCTTCTAGGCTAGGGTGTCTAAGACGCTAGTGCTAGGTAAGAAGGTTACTAAGGATAGGCTTCCTGTAGGTAGCTGTTATAAAGGTGTTTCTTTTACGCTTTAGGCGCAGTATCTTGTCTATATAAATAGCTAGCAGGGGGACTGCAGCTATAAGTATAGCATCTAATGAAAATAGCTAATAGTTAAGTACCTACTAGCTGTAAATCTTATTAATATATATAATAAATAACTTATCTGCTTTATATAGGTAATTATTACTTAGGCTTATATCCTACTAGATCCCTTACTAGTATAGCTTTAAGAAGGAGATAAGGTTAGCAGTAATACCTCTATAAAGGGTAATATTATATAAGGTAAGCTGAATAATGCAGTTCCTATATACTCTAAGCTTAATCTCTATAGTACTATATACCTTAATAGGCAGCTATTATACACTAGCCTATATAAAATTATCTATAGATACACTATAGAGAGTTTTAAACTATATAGTATTATTAAATATATAGATATTACTGCCTAAATTAAGTATTACTAACTTAGCTAAGTAATATTAGCTCTTAGTAATGTGAAAGGAGGCTGCAGAAATCCTACCTTAGTATCTACTATAAAGTTAATTTAAGCCTTTAGCTAACATCCTTACTACTTAAAGCTTCTTAGTAAGGGCCTTATTAGTCTAGAGGTATATTTTAATAAGCTTTTTAATGCTTTTACTAAGCAGTCTGTTATTTCTCTTTAGGTAAGGGAGTATATAGAAGCACTGTATAATACTATAATAAGGGCCTGCGTAGAGCTTATAGGTAGTATCTAAGGTTATATGCTTTGCAGGCAGTATCTCTACTATACCTACGCTTATACTTAAGCGCTTATACTTTATAGTTATACTAGCTTCTTGTAATAGTAGAGGGGTATTTACCCCCTTAGCTAATAGCACCTCCTTTCTCCTACGCCCTCTACAGTTATAGCCTTATCCCCTATAGTTATAGTTCCTATAACCCTCCTTCTTATTATTATCTATTATTTTAGTATAGGTAGGACTAAAAGCCCCTTACCTAGCTTTCTTTATATACTTATTTTTATCTATTAACTATAGGAACTCTTAGATATTAGAGAGTATTAATCCTAGCGTTAGGTAGTTATTAAAGGCATTAGCAACCTTAGTGTAGTAGTATATATATACCTAGCTTAAGAGATAGGTCTTCTAGAAGGCTACTATAAATAGGTTAAACTAGTTGCTTAAGAGCTAGGCCTCTAGGATGCTACTAGCAGTAGCTTTATAGAGTGCCTTTTCCTACTTTATAAGCTAGGCCTTAACTTCCTTCTTAGTTCCTAGGTACCTTAAGGTTGCTTAGAGGACCTTTTCTAGTGCAATACGTATATTCTCTTTATGTTTAGAAGGGTATATTCCTACGTAAGCCTAGAGGGTAATTACTTAGGCGTTAACCTTATTGTTAGAGGTATAGTAATAGAGCTTAAGGTTAGTAGAGACAGTCTAGTGTATCTATTCTTAGAGGTTGCTATAGCACTTAAGGCATTTCTCCTATATATATAGGTTATTATTATACTATATATAGCGCTCCTTATATAGGAGAAGGTTAGCTAGAGAGAGATCCTCTAGCTGTAATACATATTGTGAAGTGTCTACTATATGTAGAAGTATATAACTAATGTCTAGGGCTAGAGTTATATCTTTAGGCTCCTTATATAAAGGCTGTAGCTTAGGTTAAAGCTACTGCTGAAAGGCTGCAGTCTATAAGTATATCTTATATACTAGGATGCTTTTAGCTCTTAAAGGAGCAGTATTTAAAAGGGTATTTACAGTAGTGCTTATAGGGGTTATTATAACTACGCCTGCATATAGGTAATTGTATATTAAGGGCTTTTCTAGCTTAGTAAGCAGCCTGTTAAGTGTCTTAGCTGCATTATGTATAGCAATTAATAAGTTAATTACATCCTAAAGCTTATAGGTTTTTGCCTTAGTTTTAAGCTAGTTAAACTAGAGAACCTAGTTAGTAGGGCTATTAAGAATAGTCTTAGTAGTATTAGTAGATATCTTATAAGCTTATAGATAGCTTTGCAGTGCTTGTTATTATTAGTTTTTAAGTATATAAGACTCTTAATTATTAGATTATTAAGGGTTACAGTAATAGGTTAATTAAATATATATTAAGATATATATGTATATAACTATCATGCCCTGCAGCTAGCCCCTAACTTAGGCCTATAAGAACCCTATTCCTAGGCGCCTAAGGCCACAACTAGAGCCTACTGCTTAGGAAGAAGCCTGCAGCAGTCCCTCCGATATTTAGTGAAGGGCTAGCTACGCCAGGCTTAAGCCTATCTCCAGGCCTACGCCCCGTGCGCACAGGGTGCGCCCTGTGTACGTACATCCTTTAATTTAACATTAACATCCTAAGTAACTTAAACTTATCTATTAATTGTAAAATACTCTAGGAGGAGGTAAAATTCTTAGTTATAGTAGTATAAATATAAATAAAAGAAATCTTTAACTATAAGCACTAATATATCTTATTTACCCCTAGAGACTATATCTATCTAAGACTTAAAAGAGGCTATTATTTACTAGGTAATCTATTACTAAAAACCTTACTAGCCTATACTAAACTTATAAAGATACTAGAAAAGGTAGGAAAATTAGTATATAAACTTAATTTACTAACTACTATAAATATCTACTTAGTTATATTAGTCTTATACCTAATTCTAGCTAAAGACCTATAATTAGACTGTAAGGATATTAAGGGAACTCTAGCGAACCTTTAGCGATAGACTGGATAGCCTAGATACTCTAGACTATACCCTATACTTCTAGATAAAACCCTTTCTATAGGCTAGCCTATAGGAATAGTTAAGCTAAAATCTTATACCTTCATTATACCTATCATTAATTCCTCCCTAGTTAAGGCCTTTAGCTAAACCTCTTACAATTTTTTAGCTTCTACTCCCTAGGAGGACTAGACTAAAATTAATTAATAATACCTCTACAAAAGATTACTACTAAAGCTTCTGCTACTAACAAGCTTACTAGTGCTAAAAATAACGCATTAGAAAATACTATATTATTATTAACTTTATCTAACCTAACCCTATCTAATCCCTCTATAATTAAGCTAATATAGGTTATTTAGAGTGAGAATATAACGCTTCTCTAGCTATTTGCTAATTAACTAGTAACTACCTAAGAGAAGTAATATAAGTACCCTCTAGCTTATACCTATAGTATCCTTAAGGAAAACAGCATACTAGAGTAAGTATTAGACTAGCTCTCTACTATTAAGGCTAGTAATAACCTTTAGCTAACAGCTAGTAAAAAACACTATATCTAATAGGCCCTTACTAAGGTAACCTTAACGCTCTAGACACAGTAGAGAAATTACTAATTTACTCTTAACGTAATTAACAACCCCCTCAGCCCTAGCCTATAGGTATCCTTTAAGGTATATATTCAGTAATCTTATATTAATCCTAAGCTCTAAGAAAGGTAACTATACAGCTAGCTTTATAAGGCTTAACAGAAAGACCTTAACCCCCTTCACTTTTTTACTAAATAGTTAGTAATACATTAAGCTCTTAGTATAACTAACTTTAAGGAAAGCTACCCTCTAGCCTTCTCCTTTTTTTACTACCTCTAGCCTAGGCTCTAGAGAGCCTTAGTTTAACAAAAACATAATACCTAGCAACTAAGGGATATTACCCTAGCTACTAAATAACTATAGGAAGTCTAGGTAGATTAGAACTATAAGGGTTATAATACCCCTATAAGCACTATAAAGGACTATAATAGTCCTAGTTATAAGAAGGATAATCTTAGTAACTACTAACCTATTATAGAGCAGTTAGAGGCTAAGAAGGTTAGGATAATCCCTATCTATAGGAGATATAGTAAGTAAGGCTATATTAAGGATAATTATTAGAGCTTAAAGTAGTATAAATGCTATAGAAAGTTTAGCTACCCTAAATTAGTCTATTAAATATCTCTTAAGTTATTAGCCTTAGCTTTAAGCTCTAAGATAAGGACTAAGCCTTATTATAAGGATAGAAATATATCTAAAGAATAAATCTAAAGATAGTATTAACAATAGTAAAACTCTAAGTTAGCTATAACTTACTAGGTAATTAGTAATACTCCCTAACTGTTAGTAAGAGATTAGAAAGACCCCTAATAGATTAGCAAGAGATTAATTATAAAGCAGAGCCCCCTATTAGATTAGTAAGAGCTTACTATACGCTCTATAACTCCCTAGAATAATACACTAGCAAAAGCGTAGGAAGTAGAAGTAACCCCTAAGACTAATACCCTTAACAACGTTCTAATAAGTATTTAGCAATAGTTTTCACTATAATATTAAACTACTATTTAGCAATAAATTAACTGTTTATAAGATTATAGACTTAGGGACTAAGTCCTTTAGAGAGGGGGATAATTATAAGAATATTAAGGGACCTCTAGCAAACCTTCAGCAATAGACTAGATAGCCTAGATACTCCAGACCATACCCCACACTTCTAGATAAAACCCTTTCTATAGGCTAGCCTATAGGAATAGTCAAGCTAAAATCTTACACCTTTATTATACCTATTATTAATTCCTCTCTAGTTAAGGCCTTTAGCTAAACCTCTTACATAGACCTATACTACTATATACCTAAACCTACTAACCTAGTAGAAGTAGATAACTCTTAAAGATTAGAATAGTAAGATAACTACTAGTACTATAAGGTTAAGAGAATCCTAGATAAGTAAATTAGCTAATAAGGATAAGGAAGACTATATATAGAGTACTTAATTAAGTAGAAAGGATACTTTAGTCTTTTAAATATATAGATAACTAAAGACACTATAGAAGCTAATAAACTTATTAAGGAATTTAAGGAGAAATAATAGTAATTAACTTAATATAAACAGTAGATTTAGAAGGAAAAAAGCCCTTTAATAGAACAGTATTAATAGCTAATTCCTAGAGAAATAATAAGAAAATAAAGAAGAAAATAACTACTTATTCCCTAATAAAATCCCTAGGAATAAGACTAGTATTTAAACTAAGAACCTTTAATAAATCCTAGTAAAGTAATAGAAACTTAGCTAACTAAGACTAGTAAATAACTATAATATTTATAATAACTATATAGTTACTTTACCTTTATATATAGTTAACTTTACCTTTAGATAAAATTAATAAGCCTTACTAAGTAACTACTCTTATATTAATTTTTTACCTATATATTTACCTTTAACCTTTAGCTAAAAGACTATACTCTTTCCTTTTGTTTACCTTCCTATTTTTAATATTTTCCTTCTCTAAATTTTTCTTCTCTTTACCCTTATTAGCTAGCTAAATTATAACTTAAAACTTTATAAATTTACTAGTTATTCCCTATTTTCCCTCTATTCTTCTCTTTATAATTTACTATTATATAATTTTATATTATCCCTAACTTAATTAATAAAACCCTATTAACTAACTAAGAATACTAAAAGTACTTTACTAGTTAATTTATAAATAGCTATACTAGAGATAGCCTTACCTTTAAAGGCTATTTTTATATAATTACTATCTATAGAGGAGAGCCTTACCTTCTTATAAAAACTAAGGGCTATTACCTTAAATTTATTACTTTTTATAAGAAAAATACTATACTTATTACTAGACTTTATAATAAAGCTAAAAGACTTAGCCTCTAAAACCCTAAGTGTAATTTCTTTAACTAAGTAATTTTTACTAATATTCCTAAGTTTACCTTTATAGATAATATTATAGAGGTATATAAAGTCTTTTATTATAATCCTTAACCTTTATCTTAAGAACTTTAAAATACTATCCTATATAAAGAGAAGCAGCTATAAGCTATAATTACTTAAGCTCCCTATTAAAATACCCCTAAGATATAAGTATCCTAGAGTAGATATACTAATAATATATAACTTAATAACTCTAACTCCTCTAATTACTCTTACTTCTCTCCTAGTATAATTAGTAATATCTTTATATAAGATAATATAGGTTCTAGCTCTATTATCTAAACCCTTAGTAGCTAATTTACTAAGAAAACTAGCTTATCCTAGTAGTAGTAGTACTAGTAAAAGCCTAGTAAAAAGAAGGATAAAACTACTAGTACTCTCTAGTAAAATAACTAAAAGATATCTATTTTATCTACTTAAAACTTAGATAATTATAAAAGTAAGTTAATAGGTAATACTAGTAAAGTTACTAGCTTTCTCTATATAATTTATAGTATTTACTATACCTTTAATAGACTAAATAATAGAGAATTCACTAAATAAGAGGCTCTTAATAGCATTAAGCTCCTTACTTAATATACTCCTAATACCCTAAATATTCTCTACTAAACTATTAATTTATCTAACTCTTCTATAAAGAAGAAACTAGTTACTGCTTAGGACTAAGTTAACTCCCTAGTAAACAGTAATAAAGAAGATAAGTCTCCTACTAATATTATAGTAACTAACTGCCTTAAGTATAAGATTTCCTATATTAATTTTATAGATACTACTAAAGAACCTATAGTAAAAAACTCTTTACTAAGACTACTATAGTCTACTAACTCTTAATATATTACTAGATAATTCTCTATAACTATACTACTAATTACCTCCTAGGTAAGATTACTAGAATTCCCTATAATTCCTATAACTTTATTACTATCTATATAAATAGCTATTTTACTATCTTCTACCTACTAATTACTAATAAATTTCTTACTTAGATAGATAACACTATAGCTAAAGATAAATTCCTCTATAATATTAGTCTTAAAAGCCTCTTTAAGATTATATAATTTACTAATATACCTATTACTTATATAAACATTAATAATTATAATAGTAAATAATTCTATAAAGCTAGTAAATATAAATAGACTACTATAGCTAAAGCCTATAAGTTAATTAAGTAGTATAAACTTACTATTAACCTTTCTACCTATATTTACTTTATATACTACTATAGTTAGGAGGCCCTTCCTATACCTACTAATATTTAACTTTTAGCTTCTAATAAGGAATCTAAAGGAAAAGACCTAAATATTACTAATAATAAGATAAAATACTAGAGGATTATATACTAACTACCTAAACCTCTAAAGTTTAGGAGATTAATAATAAACCTACTAACCCCCCTTAAGGTTAACTCTTCTAACTATTCTCTATATTTACTCTATAAAAAGACCTCCTATAATCTTTACTAATAGCTAAGATTAGTGTCTAAGAATATAAACTTTATAGAGAAATACTAGAGATTAATAGATATATTTATAGTTTAGTAAGAAAAATAAAAAGTAGTAAAGACTATTAACACTAAGAATAAATAGTTATTTATATTTATTACTTTATTTATTTATCTATATATATTTTACTTATAATTTATTTATCTTTTTAGGACAAAAGGAGATCTTCACGCTAGCAATTATTATATAATAGATAGTTATTTAACTATAAATCTATAGAGAAGTGTATTTCCTTTTACTAAAGTATTTACTATAAAGCTATAGAGATTAGATTAGCTATTTCTTAGAGAATTAACTAATAAGAGATAAGCCTAATCTCTACTATTTTATAGAAATATCTCTACTAGTTATACTTAGAAAGATTATCTTAATATTATATTAATTTACCTACACCTAAGTATAACATTAGGTAAGGGATAAGGTAGATAGAGGGATACTTCTAGTACTCTTTTATTAACTTTAAGGGGATAGAGAGGATATTTAATAACCTTATTATTTTATAGGATATAGATATATATTTTAGCTAGAGTAGTATTAAGACTACCTCTAAAGTAGAGCTTTTACTTTAGTTAAAATAGGCTAAGATAATTAATAAAAATAATATATTAAAAATAGCCTTATAGGCTATCTAAGAAAGTAAAGTATCTATAGCAGTACTTATACTGCTTACTAACCTCTTTAATCCCCTTATTATTTCCTATCTCTTTATAAGTTACTACCTAAATCTTCTATATAGTTAGACTAATCTAACTATATTAATAAGGTGTTATCTTTAATATAGATTAGATTAGCTACCCCTATACTTAGTAGGTTATTATCCTTATTATTATTATTAGTATTATTATTCTAATTAAGGTATTAATTATATAAGGTATTTAGAAGGTATTAACTTAGTTAGAGAGCTAGGCTTAATTAATTTTAACTTAGTTAGAGATATAGCAATAAGATTAGAGTTAGCCCTAGAGGTAAGGATATAAATAATAAGCCTATAAAGGCTAGTTAATTAGTAAGTTATTAATTAAAAGTATATATACTTACTAAATCTTATGTTTTTAAGTAGCTAACTATAAAAAGTCCTTTTATTAACTTAGGCCCCTTTAGCTACCTTATTAACTTAGGCCTATTTAACTGCCTTATTAACTTAGGCTCCTCTATTAATTTAAACTCCTTTACTAACTTTATCCTCTCTATAGCTTAGGCTATATAAAATTTTACTTAGTTATAAAAGCATATTACTTAAGATTAATAGTCTCTATAACTACTTATAAAGGCCTTATATATTAATTAAATCCTTAATTAACTACCTTATTATTTTAATTAGGCTAACTAGTATACTAAGATTAGAGAAGTAAGTTATTAGTAATAACTATATAACTGTAAGACTTAACCTAACTAATCTAAGCTACTTAAGGGTATCTATAGTGCTACCTTTACTTACTTATTAGTTACCTTCTTAATTAATAAACTACTTAATAAAATTATTTACCTTAACCTACCTACTTAACAGTAATTTCTCTTTATATTATAGTAGTAATAATAATAGTATTAGATTAGCTATCTCTTTTAATCTTAAATTTAAAAGTGTTAATATAGTAGTAGCAGTAGTAGTAGCAGTAGCCTAAGCAGTACTAGATTAATTAGATACTACTAAGAAGAAAGGGATTAGAGATATTAAGGCTATCTTAACTCTCTATTACTACTAAAGGATAAGTTAACTACTATGTTTTTAGTAGTATTATTACTTACTGCTAGAAAAGTAGTAGTTAGCTTAGCTAGCCTACCTATAGTAGTCTTATTATCTTTACCCTACTTTACTATACCCTTTAATTAGCCTTTTACTATACCTTTTATAAAGTACTATTAGGTAAAGGCTATAACTACACTTAGTAGAGGATTATTAATATTAATACCTAGCTACTACTTTAATATTACTACCTACTATAGCTTAAAGTTATATAGTATAAGTTAGTAGTACTCCTTATTAATAATAAAGCATTAGTTAGTATTAGGACTTTTCCTACTACTATTATAATAACTTATCTAATTAGTACACTAATAATACTTTATTAGCTACTAAAATTACCTCTCTTTCTGCTTAGCTTACTTAGCTACTTTATTAAATATATTATTTAATAGAGATATAGCCTTCTTTAGCTTAAAGTATAACTCCTAGCCTTATAGCTAACTAGTTAGCCTATACAGCTTTTATAATAGCATTTTAGCTACCCTTACTAACTTAATTACTACTACTACTCTTATCTATACTAGAGTACTTATAGCTAATGTAATTAACCTAGTAGTATAGGTAACTTTAATAGTAAAGAATACCTCTAAAAGGCATTAATTAATTAGCTTAAGCTACTTAGTAATTAAAGCCTATAGTAGGACTAGCTACTTATTATCTATAGTGCTAAAGTTATTATAAAAGTATATAACTAATATCCTTATAGTTACCTTCTTTTTACTAAATTTAATTAATATCTATCTCTTTATTAAGTAGTATTACCCTTAAAGTTAACTTTAAATATAGTCCTTTATCTCTTTTAAAAGCTACTTTTCTTATTATATATATATAATATTACTAGCTACTAATAACTTTAAATACTATATAATTTAAAAGGGCTAAATAACTAATACTAATACTATACTAAGGAACTTAGGCTTAATTAAGAAGTAGTAATTTAATTTATAGTCTTTAAGGGTTAAGGGTATAGTTATATTTTGTTATTATTATAAGGGTATTAAGTTATACTACTATAGGCCTTATAATAAGGTCTTAAAAGGATTATTAAAAGGATTATTAAGGGTATTAAACTCTATACCTATTTTATAGTTAATAGTATTTTTATAGTTAATAGAGTCTTTAATAAGCTTAAATTAAGGCTTTTAGTAGCTAGGTATATAATTCTTACTAGCTTTATCCTAGGCTATAGTATTTTTATTAGTATTATTAGTATTATTAGTATCTTTAGTACCTTTATTAACTATACTAATTTTATTACTTTTACTATTATTCTTATTATTTATATTATTTTTATTAACCTCTTTATTAATAATATTATTTTTATAGCCTTAAGGCTTTTACTACCTTATAGCCTTCTTCTTCTTTATAACCTTTATAATTAGGCTCTTTAGCTTTAATACTATTAATTATAGGGTAGCTACTACTAGTAGTAGCTACTAAATAATTATCCTTATCTAACTACTGCTTAGTAGGTTACTAGTAGATAAATTTTAGATTAGTATTATAGTAATTAAGGCTATATAGGTAGTAGCTATATAAGCAGCCTTTTAGGCTTAAGTACTATTCGCTAGTAGTACTAGAGATAGTACCTCTATATTACTAGCTACTATAGGTTTATTAGGCTTTTTCTATAGTATCTTACTATTATTAATATTAATTAAAGCTATTTAAACACTTAAGTATATATAAATTAAGGTATTTTTATAGGTTAGGCCCCCTATACCCCTAGGGTAGAGGGCAGTACGTTACAGTATGTTGCATTTTGTCGAAAGTGATGGGGATTAAGGTTATGCGTTAATTGTGTGTATATTAAGTGTGTTATGTCTGTAACTATTACGGCGCGGCTAGGCTGCTTAGCGAGCCTTTTAGAACCCCTTTCTTAGGTGCCTAAGGCTACTAGAAAAGCCTGTTACCTAGGTCTAAGCCTGTGATAATTACTCCTGTATTTGCCTAAGCAGCTAGGCTGCACTGGACTAAATATAACTGATCTCTGCAGCGCCTCTGTAGCGCCCTTTAGGCGCAGCGCCCTCTATACGCATACCTTATTTTTAATATACCCCTTTAGGGAAGGGCTTCTTGTTAGCCCTTACAATTAATTATTGTAAAGGGTGGAGCGCCTACGTACTGCAAATATCTTTTCCTACCTTTAAAGCGTATACAGGGCGCTTAGGCATATAGGAGATTATAAGTCTCCTCTACAGCCTATACATTATCCCTTACTATTAGCGCTTCTAAGCGTGCTTTATCTTTAGTAAGCTCTTTCTTATAATTACGCTTAAGAAACTCCTTCTTATTAGTTATATTAAGCTGCTAAAGGAAAGTCTTATACTTTAGGCTGTTAAGAGCCTTTATAAGGCTGTCTGCTATAAGCTTAGCTAATAGGGTATAGGTAATATCTACATACCCTTTAGTGACTTCCTAATGTAGCTAGTAAGTATAAATATTAATGTAGTATAGCTTTATCCTAAGCTTTAAAAGCTCCTTTATTACTAGGCTAACTATCTAGGCATTATTGCATTATATCCTTATTCTTATAGGCTATAGTATAACTATAGTGTATATTACTGTATGCGTTTTTCTAAAAGGTAATTAAACTTAAAGTTATATAATTAATTAGCTTATAAAGATAGCTTCCTTAGTAGCTTATAAAAGGGCTAGGAGCTTAGCCTTAGTAGTTAAAGTAGTAACAGTATCCTGCTTATTAGTACGCTAAGTAACTATACCTCTAAAAAGCTTTATTATAAAAGCCTATAAGCTCTTCTAATTAACTAAGTTATCTATAAAGCTTACGTTAGACACTACCTTAAGTATGTTATCTACGCTGCTAGGCTTAGCGCTATAGTAAAGGCAGAGGTATTATATCTTATAAAGGTATTACAATATACAGTCTGTTACTTTCTAGTAGGTATTACCTAGGTTCTAATTAAATCTTATAAGCCTACTAGCTGCAAAAGTAATATCTAGATATATTATTATAGTAGTATAAAGGATTATACTAACCTTCTGTTAGTATAGGGTTATATTGCCTAAGTATACGTTTCCTGCGCGCAGGAGTAGCTTAGCTTTTGCTATAGGCATATGTTTATAGGCTTTATCTTCTAATAAGTCTACATATATAGGAAGTAGCTTTACAGCCTTCTCTGTATATACAGCCTATAAGAGCTAGAGGCAGTATGTTTTCTAATTATATAAGATCTTAAGGCCTAGGAACTATTAGAGCTCCTAGCTGCTTTTAAGGTAGTATTTCTCTTAAAGGGCGCCTATCTCTTGTATTGCTATAGGCTTGTAGTTATCTAGATACACTAATATATAGTTATTAACGTAGAAGAAGAAGGTTACCTTATCCTTCTGCTAATAGCAATCCTCTCCTGTAATATGTTTAAATCCTTATTTAATTAGGCCTTTCTTAAAGTGCTTTTGCTATAGTAGGGGAGATTAGCGTAACCTATAGAGGGCTTTCTGTAAGCGTATAATAACGCCTTTCTTGCGATAGCCTAGGGGAAGCTCTATGTAAATCTCCTTATTAATATTAGCGTAGATAAAAGCGTTTACTGCATTATATTAAAGTAGGTTTAAATTAAACTAGGCAGCTAAGGCTATTAGTATTTAGAACAATATACCTACTAGCATTACAGTATATATATCTTATATATCTTTTGCTTGTTAGTTACCTTATATTATAAGCCTTACCTTTATCTTTATAAGGCGCCTATACTTATTAAGCTTATAGGTATATACCTAAATATATCTAAGAATCTAATTGTTACTAGTAGAGCACTTAGAAACCTCCCTCTATAACTTTAATGTCTTATAGCTGTAGAGGTAGCTTTATTTAGCCTCTAAGAATTTATTTCTAAAGGGGTAATTTGCTAGCTAACTGTATAATGTTAGAAGGGGAGGTAGTTGCTTCTAGTAGGTGCCTACAGCGCTACATGCCTTGTAAGCCTATTCCTAGACTACTCCCCCTTAACCTAAATTAGGCTACATACTAGCCTTATTTAAGCCTTAGCCTAAGTATGCTTTTAGATCTAATAGACACACATACTATAGATCTATACTTACCTATAGAAATAGGTAATTAGTCTAAACTAGTGGAGTATAAGTGCTATTTAGTCTTTCTTGCTTAGCCTTAGGTTTGTAGTATGTACAGCCTGCAAGAAACGCAGCCTTAAAGGACTCCTAGAGTAGCCTTTGTATAGGAATTAGAGTCTTAAGGTCTTTAAGCAGTTAAGATTACTCTTACCCCTTTATACCTAGCGTAGCTATAAGCGTAGTAAAGAAGGTTACCTTTAGTAGTAGCATTACTAGAGGCATTATTAAGGTAAATCTTGCTTTAGTGTGTAGGGGTAGGTCTTTATAGCTATAGAGGCTAGTAGGTATACCTGCTAGGCCTTCTACCCCTTAAGGTTTATAACTGTAAAGGGCTAGGGTATCTACCCCTTTAGTATACTTAGTATGCTCTTTAATCTTGTCTGCTTTTTTATCTATAGCGTGCGTAAAGTTACGTTTATCTTGTTCTTAGCGTATAAGATGCTTAATTATAGCAGCTATTTCCTATAATGTAGACTTATATATATTATTAGCTAGTTTTATAATATTACTATTAAAGGTAATCTTCTTATTAAATATAATATTATATATAGTAAAGACTTTACTATAGGTAGGACTCTATATATAATAGGAGTTACTAGAGGTATAGCCTATAAGAAACCCTATCTAGGCTTATAAGGCTAGGCACTAGCGCTAATTTTTATGAAGTTAGGTGTCTGCTATAAGCGTATATACTTTATAACTATATACATATAAGTAAGAGAGGTCTAGGCGCGCGAAAGGCGCTTTATTATCTCCCTAGAAGTATTTATACTATAACTAGTATAGGGTTTTCTAGCCTTATAAGGCTTGCAGTATGTAGTTGTAAAGGTATATAGAAGCTATATAGGCTTTAGGCTAAAGGATGTCTAGTAGGTATGCGTTAATTGCTATACTGCATGCCTTACGCTTAATAACTGCAGCAATACGCTTAGCAGCCCTATTCTAGGCTTATGTGTTTAGTGCGCTAGCCTTAAGCTAAATACTATATGCTTTAAGCGTAGTAACTATATTAAGGTAGTATATAAGCTTATTATTAGTCTTAAAGCGCTTAACCTAATAGTTATAATAGACTTCTAAAAAGGTTAGGAAGTCTATAAGCGTAGTTAGTAGTACCTTAGTAGTCCTTTAGCGTAGGTAAAAGTCCTATATATAACCTATACTATAGTTAGAAATAATTATACAGGACGTATATCCTATATAACTAACTTTAAGATTGTAAAAGTTAATTATAAATTAGTTACCTAGTTTAGCTAGAGAAGCTAATTCTTAGGGAGCTTACCTAGGAAGGTAGTAAGCCTTTAACTTTACGCAGGCCTTACAGTTAATTAAGTGTATAGGTAGGCTTTTAGCGCCCTTAAGACATACTCTGTAAGTTATGTTTATAATTCTCTTAAGTGCTTTAAGGCCTAGGTAGCTAAGTCTCTAGTGCTAAGTTATAAGGTTGCCTAGGATAGGCTTCCTATATATAGCTATTATATATTAATTTCTCCTGTATAGTAGAGGCACTTTATTAGCGCCTGCAGCTAGCAGCAGTACTATTATAGCTAAAGCTACCTCCTCTTTAAAAGGCCTATAGTTAAGTACCTACTAGTAGTAAATCTTATTAAGGTAGGCTATAAAGGACTAGTCTGCCTATTAAAGGTAATTATTACCTAGGCTAGTATCCTACTATAGGCTGCGCTAGCGTAGCTTCTAAAAAGCTACTAAGTTTGCTATAAGCCTAGGGTAAAGGGTAATATTATATAGGGTAAGCTTTATAATGCTACCCCTATGCCTACAGAGCTTAATTTCTGCTATACTGTATACATTAATAGGTAATTGCTGTAAGCTAGCCTAGAGGAAATTGCTGATAGGGGCTGCTCTTAGCATCTTAAACTAAGTAGTATTATTAAATATATAGATAGTTAAGCCTAAATCTAGTATTGCTAATCTAGCTAAGTAGTACCTGCTTTTAGCAGTATAAAAGGATATTAGTTTAATATACCTATAGTATCTGCTATATAGTTAGTTATTCTTAGTTTTATAGGCTTATACTTACTGCAGCTGCTCTATAAGTTTAGGCTTACGTTTAACATATATATTAATTATCTTCTTAAGCGTAGTATTAAGATAGCGCCCCTCTAGAAGCCTATAAGGAAGGGTATACTAGCAGCTAGATATACAGTAGCCCTCTCCTTAGCATAACTAGTAGCTAGAGCGCTTTAGAGATAGTATCTCTACTGCGCTTATACTAGACCTCTTATGCTTAGGAAGTATGCTTTGCTTGCGTGAGGTAACTATTACCCTAGTTAAAGATAAGGTAGATTGCTTATAGGTTACACTTAGCTTATGTAATTATATCTTCTAGCATCCTCTATAACTACAGCCTTAGCTGCAGCCTATATTATAATTGCAGTTATTATTATTATTATTGTTTCCTATATTAGTTAGGCTAAAGGCTCTGCATACTGCTTTCTTTATCTTAGGCGCCTTTATATATACTATAGCCTTACAGACTCCTACTACTGCTAGAGCTACTATAAGAGTATTATTCTCTACAGCCTTATCTTATGTCTTAATAAATGTCTAGGCCTATAGCTTAAGGTAACTGTTTAAAAAGCCCTTTATAAGGCCTCTAAACTAGTCCTTTATATCTATTATTCTAGGTATACTGCTAACAGCAGCCTTATTAAGGGTAGCCTACTAGCTAGAAATCTATTTCTTAAGTGCGTTAGCGCTTGTTAGGTATATACGCTTAGCGCTATTAAGCGTCTCTTTATATACTTCCTGCGCTGCTACATATCTCTTAGATATTATCTAGCCTATATTTTCTTAGAGGGTATTAACCTAGGAGTTAAGATCCTGCTTAGCAGGATAATAGCGTAGGAGAAGGTTAGCGCTAATAGTGTTTCTAACCTACTTAAGGAGCTTATTATAAGCCTTCTTTTAGTAGGTATATAATCTGTATTATTAATTGTAGTTACTTTAATAGTCTTTATAAATAGCTAACTTAGCAGTTAATAGCTTATAGACGTTAGAAGCCTGCAGGCGCTAGTTATTGTCTAGTAGGGGGCCTATAGCAGGGTTACTCTAATTAACCTTTCTGAGGTAGTTGCTAGGCTCTAGTAGTGTTAGCACTTAAAGGAGCGTAGGGAGAGCCTTATAAGCAGCTCTTAAGCCCTTTTACATAGGGTTAATTGCTTCCTATAGGTTATTTAATTTAGCCTTTAATTTCAGCTAATTAAACTAAAAGACCTAGTTATAGGTAGTTTTTAGGGTAACTTTCTTGTTATCTAATATCTTACTTAAATTAAGCTTATAGGAATTGCTTTGCTAAGCTTATTATAGTTAATTTCTAGGCGTGTAAGACTCTTAATTGTTAAAAGTGGTAGGGATTAAGGTTATGCGTTAATTATGCGTATATTAAGTGTGTTATATCTATAACTATTATAGCGCAGCTAGGCTGCTTGGCAAGCCTTTTAGAACCCCTTTCTTAGGTGCCTAAGGCTACTAGAAAAGCCTGTTACCTAGGTCTAAGCCTGTGACAATTACTCCTGTATTCACCTAAGCAGCCGGGCTGCACTAGACTGAATATAACTGATCTCTGCGGCGCCTCTGCAGCGCCCTTCAGGCGCAGCGCCCTCTGTGCGCATACCTCATTTTCAACACATTTCACATTTACATATAGACAAAAAGTTGATTTACGAACGCTGCTAACGCAACGGAGTGTATGAGAACAACTTCAGGGTGCGTAAAATATACGTCTATAAAAGATCCTGTCTGCAGATGCTATGAATTCGGAAACAGTAAAAATAGTAAATAGTGTAGTAGACAGTAAATTAAAATCTAGAGAATATACAGCACATGTTGAAGGGAGAAAAAAGCAGCAAGTCTATATAGGATCACACAATCGTAGCGACATCACCACAGAGACCGATTGGTCTGCTTGAACATACACGGCTGTGGCTTGTCCAGTTCGAACACCCCGCAACTAAGCGCTGCAGAAACTCCAACTGCTCTCAATGCCCCAGGAGATGCCGCCCGAGACATCGGGCTTGTAGCTGGCGGCTGAGGGGGCGTACTGCTGGGTGAAGAGGCTGCAGTAGGTGCCCTTGGCAACGCCGTTCTCCTTGACCATGAAGGCGTTGAAGAAGGAGCACCGCAGCGGGCTGTAGCCGAACCAGGAGGCCCACGACCAGATGCCGAGCGACTTGGAGTTCAGGGCGTTCTGGGAGGCGGCGTAGGAGGCGCAGACGCCGGCGTCGAAGGGGCCCGGGAAGAAGCTCTGCCCCATGCAGGTGGCCGGGTGGCTGTGGACGGCGCCGCCGCAGCTCTGGGGGTTGGTCCAGCCGGAGGGCGTCGCCGGCGTGGTGGCGTTGGTCTTCTCGTAGCCGTTGGAGCCGGCGATGACGACCTGGAAGCCGTTGCGTCCCTCGCCCGTGTTGGTCGCGGCGGCCTTGTCGACGCCGGAGCCCCAGAGGGTGCACTTGTAGTTGGAGATGGACGGCGGGTTCGAGCAGCTGCAGCCGGCCGGGTTGATGGACGGGTCGCGCTCGACGTAGACGTTGATCCCGGTGCAGAGCTTCGTGCCATCGCAAAGGCTGGCGCACTTGGCGACGTCGTAGCTCGTGAGGGTGTAGAGGCCGAGGTAGCTGTTGGCGTTGACCGAGGCGTTGAGGTCCTTGAAGGTGGCCGCGTATCCCGCGGGTGTGGCTGCGGTCTGGGCATCCAGGTGGAATTCCGGGTACGCTTCGAATGCCTCCACGGTATCGGGCTGGACGTGAGGACCGTTTCCTACAAATAGTGCCTTGGTTAGCTTGCCATCCAAGAAAGAAGTTGAGCCGAGTCTATCATAAGCCCCCTTTTTGTCATTATAGCGCATCCGATACTCACCATCAGGTTGAACAGCGCAAGGATCCTCCGGGTTGACGAAACCGCAGTAGGTGCCGACTTCGTACGGCGCCGCGCATGATGTGGCGGTAGTGAAGGAGTTGGTGTTGGACCAGCTGATGGGCGTACAGGTCGAGGGAGGCGTGGTGATGGAGGCCGCGGATGTGACGACGGCAGAAGGCGTGGTGATGGTCACGGGAGCGGACGGCTGCGAGGTGGCAGGGACAGCAGGGGAGGACGTAGTGCAGGCCGGCGACGGCGGCGAGACGGCCTTCGAGGTGGTAGTCGGGGCGGCCGGGGTGTTCCAGGACTGAGACCCCCCGATGCAGAATCCGAAGATGCAGAAGTTCCGCTTGTCCAGGACGTCACGGGCGGCGACAGACTGGGCGGCGCTGGCAGAGGCCACGCCGGTGACCGCGACGGATGCAACCGAAGAAGCGGCCGCGGGGTTGTAGACTCCGGTCTGGCCCGTGGCATAGGCGGGAGGGCCTGTCAAGGACGGCGTCGGGGCGGCCAGGATGGCGGCGAAGTCGATGGGCTGAACAGTGGGCGAAGCTGTTCCCAAGCCCGCGAGAGCAACGAGTAGCAAGGAGGAGAGCATCTTTGAGGTGTTGTGGCGTGGAGCCGGCAGGAGAAGCTGTGATAAAAAATTGGGATGAAAGAGTGTCAATATGAAAACGTGGGTTGTCAAGAGAACGTGATGCCCAGTGTAAGTCGAGACAGAGAGTGTTGGGATGAACAAAATGGAAAAGCCTCTCCAGATCGTTGGCAGACAGAGCCGTCTTTATAACAATTCCATTCTACCAAAAAAAAAAAACAAGATAACAAACGCCTTCAACCATCACGGGTTTGGGTGTTTTGTTGATCTGCTGATTGCTCTTTCGCAGAAGAAAAAAAAAACTACTAAAAAAAACTCGGCATCTCGAAGCCGAGAAAGCGCTTCGTATAGCGTTGGGCACCTCCCAGAAGCGTGGCTTATCGTGTGTTCATGGCTCGGCTTCCGCTTACTAGGAGGCCCTAGCTGTTTGATCAACAACAATGTCTGTCAGTCTCCAGCCTTGCTAGCTTGTTCAAGGCGGGAGAATCGAGCCAAGGCCGGTGTCATCGCGCCGTCAAGCGCGTGCTACGGTGCTGCTAACATGGGTAGCGGCAGTTCAGGTGGCGCTTCATGGCGCCTCCTAACCAAGTCGAACAATGCGAACGAAACGTGCACCACGCGAATGTTCGGGTACCTGTTGGACACTTCTTTCGCAACGGCCGGCCTGAATCGTTGGTTCGTCTTGGTCTAAAGGTGGTGGCGCAACTGTTGTGAACTATCGGCTTTGTTGGAAACGGGAATACGGCATCTTCGGTCTTTGCAACAAGTTTGATTTCCATCCCCTCTTGCAACGCTCACATTGCAAGCTCGGCGAACCCAGACGGGAGGGTATTCAGACGCCTCGGCCCGGCATTGTCCTGACTCCTGACACTGCCTCTGCATTCATCAAACAGTTGATAATATGTTACCCGCAGCCTCCCCTTCCCTTATATGAAGACACATGGCTGATGTTACAGCAAAAGAGTAGATTCGGCTCGAGGGCACCACGTAATTACAACAAGAGATAAACAGGCACGAACCGGCTTGATGTTGCTTTCGGGGCCTCGGCTTCGCGACAACCGGAGAGCGAGTCCCGCCGACACACCTGAGGAGGACAAAAGGTCAAAGAAGAGGGACTAGTGCAGCCACAAAACCCCACTTCTCATCGATGATATTTCCAAAAGACTTGCGTAATCCCGTCGGTCGTCGTGGAGTATTACTCCATGGTTCGCTCCGAATCGAATCGCCCTTCCGGCATGTTATCATGTTGATGGGGGTTATTGACGGACCCGGCCCCCTCCCCTCCCCTCCCCTCCCCTCCCCCTTCAGAAAATCGATCGTTCCTGCAGCAGCGCATGATGCATCTCCCAACGTCCCCTAAGACTTGGGAGGCGGACAGTTGGGGCTTGGTGGCGGTGGCGAGGTAGAAGCAGGGCTCGCGTTCGGTTTTGTCGCACGGCCGCCTGTCGTCGTCAAAGTGACGGACGCGCGTCGACGACCGTGTCGCCGACACGGAGGGACCGGGTTGCCGAATTAGTATCGAGTGTCATTCCTGTTGCCGCAGGGATTCCTGAATCGGATGCAATCCTGCAATGGCAGAACGATAGATGTCAACACACCACAAGAGAAAGTTGTTTTGTTTTGCATGGAGCACATCGCTAATTCGTAGAATCACCAGTTGAAACTAGAATCAGGAGCTAATTGGCTGCTAGATTTTCAATAAAAACCCTGATGCCTCTGCGCGTGAATTAGTCAACATGCGTTTGGACTGGACCAAGCATCCATTGACCAAGGACCCCTTATTGACTACCAGATCTTGCTGGGATGTCTGAAAAGAGTTTCTCACTTTTGACAAGTAGAACTACTAGAAGTCTGTTCCTGTAGGGCCAGCCAGCTGGGGTAGGATCCATGTTCGAGGGCTTGGTCCTTACCTACTGCCTACTTCGGCGAGCCAATGGTTAGCTAATATCCAATCCTTTACAGTAATACTCAATGAAGCAGAGAGTCTTTTCACACGTATGTATTGATTATTACTGGTCGTTAGGCTCTTGACAACAATAGTTGATTCACCTGTGATATCTGTCATCAGGATTGCGCGGGGCGGTCGATAGATGCGGGCGACTAAACAATGAAAAGCGATTAAATTAACCAAGCAGGCAACCTGCAAATAGGATAGACAACTACTCATATAGGCAAGGCCCAGCAAAGGCCTACAAACCAACAAGCATCTGAGGAGTTAATTACAAGTGTTTAATCTTCTCAGGTCCTGCCAACGGAAGACGTAGGTATTCATCAGCTTCAACCTCTTGCCTACGACACCTCAGAACGAAAAGACCTCCATCTGAAAAAGCCGTTTTTTGTATCATTCCGGAGACTTCGCCGACATCAAGTAATTAATATTACCACACCCTTGTGCATGCCCTTGACAACCAATACCACTACCCTCCGTAGCCATCGCTGACCGTCAAAAAGTCACCTGCATCGGCCCAGGCAGGTTAGGATCTTGCAGATGCCAAGCGCTGATGGTCTTGGATAATAGCGCCTTGCCTGTCTGCCATTGCCGCCAGTGTTCACGGGGGTTGCATTCCGCCGCGACCGCTGAGGCTCCGCCTAACTAAGTACCACGATTGAGGCGTTTCTTGGCCGATGCCAAGCTTTATTGGCGGTCGACCTTGGCTTGCTGCCAAGGTTCGCTACCCAAGCCACTATTTAACGAACCTGTACGACGCTGTCGTCTTTACCACCTGAGATTCCAACCCCCATCTCATCGAGGGCCCAACCAGCCTGCGTTGATGTTTCATTGATATAATAAAAATGGTCTATAGGCGATTCTATCGGCGGAGCAACGATATGTCTCGGTCAAGGTCAAGCCCCTCGTCGGACAATTGCAATTTGCCGCTTGGCGGCCTGGCGCAACTCCGCGGATGATGTTGACTCGCGCTTTGGATCCCGCGCTTTCTCCTCCTAGAATGACTCGATCAAAGCAGTTGTTCGTGATGGAAGCCGGCGGCAACGTGCGACGGCGGGTCAGGAGTCGAGTCTCTCGCAAATGCCTGTAAACAAAGCAGGCAAAGCACACTTGCGGGGCTGTTCCTCGGATGCTGTCATACCTATCAACGACTGCGTGATGGGCGTTCTATCGAGGGAATTCCTATCCTCGGTGACGAGTGTTCATACAACAGTGACGATTCTCTGCCGAATTTCCGTTTGTCTATCAATTTGAATGCAAGGCATCAGTATCTCCGAACGGCTCCTCACCACTTTGACGACGATGATAACTGACAGCAGCCTCTCGAAACGTGAAGCTTGTACAAAACCACACGATGGAGTCCCGTTCGATGGATAGTTTTGAGGCCGAGCTCTCATGTGCCTTGCTACAATACACTCACAACCATCCTATCTGTTGGAATTCGTAAACCATGTCGCAGCTGTGTGTATCACGCCAGGGAAGCGTCGGTCCCATCCGAACATGATTCACAACGTGCACATTTTGGGGTATTGCGGAGATGAAAAAGCTTGGCTAAAAGCGTCTGGTCAACGTCCAACCATGTAATGGGACTTGAGATGACTAGCTAGTGTAATTATGCCCCGTAGCCAACGACGACGTCTTCCATGCCTCTTCGCTTTGCACTTGTGAAGCGTGTTTACGGCCGGGAACTTGGAACAATCCGAAACGCCACGCTAATACAAAAGCTGTGTGCAACCCATGAGATTCGGCCCGTTGACCATGTGTATAAGCCATGTTCAGTTGTCTTTACAAGCCTGTTGAGTCGTCAGACTTCTTTACAAGTGGATCATGGACCAGTCTATGCAGCTCAAGAACTTCCACCTCAGGTCGGCCGGCCCCCACGACTCTGCGAACTCCTCCATGGGGGCAATGAACGATATTGGACACCTTCGCATCCTCCCACACACGGCTCCACGATGGAGTTATAGGCGCCCCGTGGGGCCGCAGATGCGTCAAGAGGTTGAAAGCCGCCTGCTCTCCCTTCCCCATGAGGAACGCTAACTATAATTAATGAGAAGAACTCAGCCCTAAAGATAGAGGTAAGTCCAGGTCTTAAAGTCTGCGTTCAACTAACGACACTAGGGCTGACTCGATAATCTAAATTTACAGGAGAGATGTCGAAATTGACAGGGTAATAAGGATATTTCTTTAATAGTATGTGTATTTAGTTGTGTGTATATACCTAGTTATTGCAGTGCCTTTTAGCATACCCTATACACTAGGGTGTGAAGCGTTATATGCGGTCCTGACGGGCTCCTGAAGTCTCTCCAGTGTCCTTATCCTCCTTGTCCTCCCGATCGGGAATATATAAAGCTTTTGGCAACTCAATAGGGTACAATGGGTCCTCACTACCCTTCCCTGTGCGAATGAATTCCGGCCTTTCTGCAGGTAACCCCGTGTCATCTAACAGCCAGCCTTCGCATAGTCCACTACAGTCTTGATGTACACTCCTGCATAACTGATTAAAAAATTTAGTAACTCACTAATTACAATCTCAACTTTAGAAACAACTTACATCACTCCAGCCTTCAGGTCCATATTCTCTGATTACATCTCCACTGCATAGAGGAGGCTCATTACTGCCTAGTGGAAAGACAGCCTTCCTACAAGCCTTCTGAGTATAATGAATATTGTATTTCCCATTTAGAATGCACCTTCCTAAACGTTAGGGAGGAACTTAGAAACTCTGCAGATAACATACCAACAAACCGCGTGTGCTCCAGCTATAGCAGCAGTAACAAGGGTAAAGAGAGACAACTTCATTATAACCTTAAAGTTGTAGACTAAGGGTGAAGTTATCTAAATTTAATTATAAGTATTTTTACTTTAAAACAAAGAAAACCTGTTATGCTAGCTAATTTCACATGAATTTTCGCTGTGAATAGAAATGTTAAATTAAAAACGTAAGATTTCAACTTTCTATCCTATCAACAGGAAAATAACTCTAGGTCCGCTTTTTTCCCTGTTTTGTTAAAATGAAGAAAACTCCTTCATGCTACCTACCTAATCTTACCTCAATTTTCGCTGTCTACAGAGATGTTAAAAACATACGATTTTGGCTTTCTATCCTGTCAACAGCGAAATAACTCTGGATCTGCTTTTTCCCCTGTGTATTAAAATGAAGCGGTGCGCATAGGGATCGCAGCATAATACAAAGTACGCTTTAGAGGCGCCTAGATTTACACCTCTGCAGGGATATTAGATGTTAGTAGCTTACTTACTAATTAGAAAGTGAGGGTGATCTACTAAAGAGTAAATCCTAGGGATCCTAGGCAGTGTCTTTAGGAATGGTGAAAGACCAGGGCATTATGTCTTCCCTCATCCCCCCTTCTGCTTTCCTTCCTTTCCTTCTTTTCCTCCTATCCCTAAGTGTGTTGTCGTCACGATAAACAGCCAGGGAACCGTGGGTTCCAAGAAGCACTTTGGCCTCACCGGCAACGCCCTCAACAACCTCATCATCGCCCTCATCGTCGCGATCAGCTTCCTTCTCTACGGCTACAACATCGGCGTCGTCGACGGCCTGCTGTCCGAGGAGGACTGGGTCAAGACGTTCCCCGAGATCGACACCGCCAACGCCTCCAGGGACGAAAAGTCTCGCGACTCGACGCCACAGGGACTCGTCGTCGCTACCTTCACCATCGGCGCCACCATCGACGAGGTTCTTATGGCGGCCTCCTTTGGTCTGCAGCAATCTGTCGTGGAACACGTCCTCACCAGCTTGGGCATCAGCCAGCTCAGCTCCATCGTACCGGTCTAGCTGTCTAAAACGTCCGCCGCCGCCAACCATAACCGCCAAGTTGTCAAATCTGGAGTCTTGATATGCGTCAGTTACATGCTCAATGGCAAGTCGTAGATCGACCTCGGCTTCTTCGTATTCCGTTCCAGCCCCATCACGTCGCGGCTGCCCCTGGACATAGCCGTCTTCTTTTCCATTGTTCTCATGCTCCCGATTTACTTTTCCTCAGAATCGCCGCGCTAGCTAGTCGTGAAGGGGAAGAGCGAACAGGCCCGCTTCGTCATCTCTGTTCTCGAGTCGCTCCCGGCAGACTCTCTCGAGGCTCAGGCCGAGCTTTCCGGAATCGAGTTTTCCCTCCAAGAGACCAAGGGCACCCATGTCTCTTTGAAGGATTTCTTGAAGATGGGCGAGGACAACCCCCTGTACCGGTTCTGTCTCTGCACGTCCCTCCAATTCTTCCAACAGAATGGCGTAAGTTTTGCCAACTCAACGTAGGCGTTTGGCGGGCGTACGTAGCTTTTCAAATTTTTAACAAAGATGTTTCTTCTATTAGCGGTTCCAAAATGGTCAGCGTTTACGCCCCAAAGCTGATCCAGGAGGGTCTCGGGTCATTCCACCAATATTCTCGCATCTTTAGCGGCGGCACTTTGACGTGCATGGAAGTTCTATGCCTCCTTCAACGCGTGCTTCACCGTCGACGGCTTCGGTCGCCGTGCTGCCTTCATCGCCAACGGCACGAAAATGCCCGGGTATTCGTCCCTCATATGTGACTCGGGTAATTTACCTG
Source organism: Colletotrichum tanaceti (assembly GCA_005350895.1). Classification (NCBI taxonomy): domain Eukaryota; kingdom Fungi; phylum Ascomycota; class Sordariomycetes; order Glomerellales; family Glomerellaceae; genus Colletotrichum; species Colletotrichum tanaceti. Next base: position 119,621 of record PJEX01000120.1, read on the forward strand.
TGTAGGGGAGTTTTCCTGTATAGGCCATAGAATTAGTAAAGAAACATCACCTTTACTATAGTGAAACAGATATTACACATTGCAACCATTTTTTAAACACGCAAGCTTTATTAAAAAAAGAAAATGCTATGGTAGGGAATTCTAGCTGCTACGATTACAATAGTGGATTTTTCCATACTACCTACGTTAGTTGCACAGAACTTTAATTTTTGTAGTCCCTAGCAATAACATCCTAGTATCCTTATCCCTATTGCCTTCTCGTAAGTCCTAGCTAGGCCCTTTAGTCAAGGTCAACATCACTGATAACACTACTAATATCCCCCTGTTAGGTATAGAATCTCTCTTTAAATCTAGTGCCTCTATACCTAAGCCCTTAAAGGGCTGATTGTGTAGACCTGTATAGGCAATTGTTGCAGTGTGAAATATCCATTTCACCATAGTAAAAGGAATGTTTTCCAATAATTCTGTGGCCTATACAGATAAGCACCCCTAGACAGGTCGAATACACGAGGCCGGAATTAGAGTAGACCGAGGGGTGCCCGGATCAGATTTCCGCGGCGTTCTTCAACTTCCGCTTCGCCTGCTCATGGCCATGTCTTCAATCTCGACCGCCAACCACTGGGGTTTCAACTTCCTGGTCATCATGGCCACCCCTGTGGCTCTAAGTACCATCGGTTGGCGCTACCCCATCGTATACGCCGTCATTGTCGCTGTTATGCCCGCCTCTATAGAAGAGCAGAGACAGCAACCTAATTAGCTAGAGATCCACAACCACCCTAGAAATGGGCCTTCCTTCCTAGCTATATTAGGTAGGGGCTTCCGTCGATTGCCTCTCTTCAAGCAGACCCTTCTTTTGGCAGATTGATCGTTGTAACGTCAGAGCCCGTCGCAACTTCGGTCACGGCTTCGCCTCACACTCTAGTTGGTTCCCGCTCCGGACGATGGTGCGGGTGTGCAGCAGAGCACGTAATTAGATTGCCGCGAGCGAGGTCTAGGCAAGTCCGCGGGTTCCCATGAATTTGAGGGATGACATTACTACCGCACGTTTGCAAGCGTCTTCCACCACGGAGTCGAGCTTTGGATGTGACGATCTTTTTTTTTCGAGAAACAAACCCCCAAGGTTCGTTTCCAACTTGTCAAATTCGATTTTTTTGTCGCTCTACGAAACGAAAGGGGGGGACTGACACCTGTTCCCCATGCCGTGTCACCCCAGAATGAAGATGTTGGTTTGTTGATTGGGTTGATCGGAGATAACGGTGGATCTCGGGGGTAATACCTTCCTGCTCCTGCCGCAGGCCCCTGCTAGTTATTTCCTTCTTTCGTCAAGCCTAGTCAACACCACGAGAATGATCACGAGATTATTGTGACCACTCGTACCGACTACTTCACCAAATAGCCTGTGACTTTTCCAGCAGAAGAGAAAGATCCCAGGACCCGGAACAATACTCGGTCTTCAGGGAGAGAGAAGAAAAAGCCATGTTCTGTTCTCGTCTCACGTTGGCATCTACGTGTCGCATTTTTCACCACAAGATCTTTCATTTGATTTTATTCGCTAAATTTCGAAAATCAAGGAGCAACAAAAAGGCCAGTCCAGGAAAAAAGCCCTTCAGAAGATTTGACCGACGGACGGCGACGAGACTAATAATACCTAGCTAGACAAGATCAACAACTAAAGCCCCACAGAAAAAAAAGCCATGCTTTAGCTTCATGTGAAAGGGTTTAGTTGATAGAGGGGGGGGGGGGGGGGGG